>JAUPTC010000146.1:0-87764 GCA_030762895.1 Sophora flavescens | reverse complement strand
GAAGCAACAAGTTGAGGCGATTATGTTAACCAACTTCATCGATATATTGTGAACCCTAGCATTCCATCGATGTACCATTATGAATAAGATCGAGCTTCGATCTTGTTTCTCGCGGTATTAGCTGGGTTGCTCAAGATAATATGTTGTTTATGTGGTTGCTTAGCTCGATTTCTCAAATTTCACCTTTATCTTCGTTTAAGGTTCCGCTTTATTATGAATTGAAGAATACGAAGAAATGTCCTTATCTCTCACCGAGTATTTGATGCACATTCGTGTTCGTTGACTCGCTCCAAGCACCTGAGATTAAGGACTGTAGCAAGATCACATTGACACAATTCTCAGAAGGTTTACCGGAAGAATATAACTTTTTGTCATGATGATCTATGCCGAATTGAATCTGCATCCTGTTGATGTTATTGAAGCACTCTTAATTGTTCAGGTCGCACAATTTTAGTAGATAGAGGAGCTTCTGTCCTTTATATCACCTTCCAACCTAACCTGCCACTTCGTATGGTGATTCTTCTGCCCGAGAAACAACTCCGAGTTCAATTTGAATTGAGGAGGTCGCGAGGACGTGGTGGTCTTGTCGGTGGTTTAGCTATCGGGTCGCAATGGTGATGTGACTCTACATGTCTACCGAACCAATGCCAATACTATGGTTAACCGAGTTTTCTACATAACCGCATAGTTAATAGATTAAGTATTTTTTTCATTTCCTACTTTGTGCCTTTCAAGTGTGCCTCAGTAGGGAAAAATCTAGTTTCTTTTAATCATCGCAGACCGGATTTACATTGCCTCACAGGAAGAGCTAGTATCATTTTGTAATTAGATGTTTTAAATCATGGATTGATAATAAGGATGTGCACATTAATGTTAAGGGAAAGTACCCAGTGTTTTTGTGCATTCTTTAAGGAACTTAAAAGAAAGTTTACATTGGGAATTTGTGTATTTAACATTTGAAAAAGGGAATTGTTGGTTTAAATGAAAACTTATTTTCTTGATTCCTTAACTAGTGTTCTAAGGGCACTTAAGTTAGCATGACCCTAAAGTTAAAATTCATTGAATTGCTCACGTTTCACTGGTTTCCGTGGTTTACCAAAATAGTTTCATTTGTCTATGGATTAGAGATTATTGTTTGATCTTTTTCTTAATGCCCCGATTGACCATTTTTTTACCTTCATGTGTATTAATAAAATGGCATTTATAAGATATTATTGTATTATTGTATACAGGAAAATATTGATCTGGATAATATGATCGTTGATAGAGCCAAAGACAGTGAAATGATCAAGAGGCTTCCTCTACATTAAGGTAGGAAAAAGCAATGGTAAGTTTTGTATACTTTCACTTTATTAGTCATTATTAATTAGTGCTCCGTGTGTATTAAATATAGAATGAATAAATTGTGTGAACACTTAATATAGAAATATCCTTAATGTCATTGTTATTTTTAATAACTGTTCCGATTCTAGTCATTTCATAGGTGTATTGTGCACATATAGTCATGCATTACAATTATTGTTGAATTTGCTCGTAACGCACTTATTTTAGCTATTTATTTTTTTAATTTTGAGGAAAACATGTTAGAAAAAAGCCAATCTAGTGCTATAGAACCCCGCCATGTGTGGTCCAAGGTAGAGGGACTGCTCATATCGGGCATATAGTGGGCGGCCTACCTTATATTTCCAAGATTAACAAATTCCACGACTCGATCAATAACATGTGAGATGTTTGACCTTAAACAAAAAAATATTTTGATTGGTTAAACATACAATGTATACACTTGAGTTGAGGCAAAATTATAAATAACATGTATATATTGACAAGAGGCAATATAACATTGATCATAGTGCAAGTCGTGCTTTATTGTAGGTATTTTCTACTTTTGGATGATCATTTTAGTGGTATTTTCTACTTTTTTCAAGTCGTTTATCAGAGGTATTTTTTACTTTTTGGATAGACCATTTTAGTGATCTAAGAGGTATACCTTTAATGGTATCTTGAGATGATGTGAGGCCATAAGAAAATATGTAGCAATATACTAATGTTCTGTTATGCTTATTCACTCTTCGAATATTTTTCAGATTTCACATAAGAGTAAGATGAATATGTTGGTCATGCAAGAAAGCCCTTACATGTTTAATCAAAACTTCCACATTTATTTCTATGCTTACCATATCAATGTCCGACTGTTTACTTGACACAAGTCTCTAATCGTAGACAATATGGCATTGCTAAAAACGCCACAAACTTTTTTGATTTTTAAAATGATACCCCGTATATCGATAACTCGCAAGCACTAAAAATATTGCAACGTAAGGCTGCTTCTTGCTTACCTAACAATTCACTTACCAGTTCATACCCTTCACGTTGTTTCGTTCAAGCCAAAGCTCACCTTATTGCTCGGTAGTTTAGTTCAGAAAGTTTCGACATCGATTATGAATTTCATTATCGTTCGATTGTGGTGTAGTCTCTATTTGCACCTGGCGCTTTCAAAACGGTGTTTTTCACCGCGGGCAATAATATCAATATGGTAATCTAACCACTATCATTAGGATCATGTCAACTATCTTAAAGACATTATCTCCACCAACCAACATAGTAACAGCTTAGCATGCTTTAAGTAACATGACACAACAATTATGAAAAAAATAGTAGTGAAAGAAATGAATGAATTATGGTGAAAAAGACTAAAAGGCTACTCCACGTTATGCTTCCCATCGTGGTTAATAATGAATTGTGAACTCGGCTTGTCCCTGAATAGATCTAACGCGACCACCATGACCATCAAGCGAAGAATAACACATCATCTGGCTTTGCCGAATGTGACTAGCACCATCTGCATAGTATGTTGTTAGGCATCGGACACAGGTCCGACGTGTCAATCGTAACATCGATGTCTTTCTAAGAAACCAAAGCGCTTAAAGAGTCATTATTCTCCTGACACGTTTTTGTGCTCCACTAAGCTTCTTGTAGTTAGTGAACTTTCCTATTGCTATCCGGTTCCTCACCAAAGAATTCCTCTTCGACATTTGAACTCTGTTTCTTGCTTCTTGAATTATGAAGGAGTGTTACACGTAAAACGATCGAAAAGACAGATGATGATATTTGTCTCATTTCACCATCCGGGAATTAAGGAGTCTCGTATGGGTTGTGTCCGCTGTTGATTCGAACAAATTTATTATTTGTACGGACTTAACATGCCATTTCGAATTATGATGTACTAGCCGCTTGTGAGTGTTGAGACATTGCAAATGAATGATTTTAGTTATTTTTTACAATCAAGAATAATAAAAAATAAATAAAATTTAAAATTTTTATTTTTTAATTATTATTATTTAAAATTTAAAAATAACTACAATCATTCACTATACATTGTGCCTTCAGCTAGCACAAACCCGGGTATGAATGACATACTAAGTTTATTTTAGATAATAAATTTGTTTGAATAATGACATACAAAAAAACACGCCTGCATACTTAATCCCAAACTAACTTAAATAAGACCACCTACTACCCCTTCTCCTCTTATCCGGTCGCTTTCGCTAACACTCCCTTCGAACTCCAAGAAAACTTAAAAGGCTGGGTTCAAGTGTCAAGAAGAAGACATTGTTGGTGGATTGAACTACATACGAATGTTCTTCAACAAGAAGAATCGAGTGGTGCAAAACATCGGTTTCAGAATGAAAGAATGACTCCTTGCGCTATTATTTTAGAGGAAGACACCGGATCCCGATTGCAATAACCCAACCGACATCATGCCCACTACCTCTAACATACTATCCCACATTGTCTTGTTAATAGGTCCACGGTCGGGCGAGATGATGTTCTTCCACTTCGGATTTGGTGATCGCTAGAGCTGCCCATGCAACGAACAACACCTAGCCATCGAATTTATTGTTGCTGACCGATGTGCGTGTCATAGATAGCTCAGTCTTTACATTTTAGTCATCCACTTCTTTCACTTTAATATTTTTCATATGATTGTGTGACATGTTACCTAAACATGCTAACTTTGCCACGTTATGGTAGGTATAATGTCTCAGGAATCGCTTGGACATGGTCCCCATGGGTTTTCATTTACCATATTAGCAAAATTGCCGCCACACGCTGACCCTATTGATTGCGCTAAGGAATAAAATAGAGACAACACAACTAATGCTGGAATCCACGCCCGCTTTTTGGACGAAGACTTTCTTGGGGACTACAACTATCCTAGCAATACGCTAGGAACATCGGCTTGGACCATGTTTAACGTGAAGGGTAATGGCTAGCTAGTCAACTACCGACCAATCGAGCAGAATTTTCCACGTGGTGTATTTGCTGAGTGCTTGCCGAGTTACCAATAAGGCAGGTAACATTTTCTCGAAATGCCGACTTAAGTTTGTCGCTATTCCAACAATGTCATATTGTCTATGATTGAGGAGACTTGTGGTCAGTGACAAATCATGGTCTTCTGATGAAGGAAGCAAGAAAACTTAAGAGGTAGGGTTCCTACTAAACACCATCTCTACCCTGCTGGACCAACATGCTCATGCACTTTCTGGTGCCGACCGTAGATAAGGAATGGAACAAGATCCGTAGGACTCGTTGGTATTGCCGTATTTATCGCTTGATTTTCCTATGGTCTCGCATCATCTCTAGAAACCATCCAAGGTATGCCTCTTATAGCCACTTAAATGGCTTATCTAAAAGTTGAAATATATAATACCCACGACTTGCGAATATAGTGGCTCGGGGTTGTATTTCCTATTGTCTGGATAAATACATGCTATTGTATAATATTTCTCTAAGTCAAGTGTGTACATGCTATGTTTAACCACGAAAATCCTTCTTTTTTTTAAAAGTCAAATATGTCCTGGTGATGCTATTAATCAAGTCAGATTTACGCAAATATAGCGTATGGTTGCCCACTATATACCCATATAGTCGCCCAACTTTGACCCCCGTGACATAGCAAGAGTCTACAACACTAGATTGTCTTTTTTGTCGCTCATGTTTTCAGCTTTGAGCATCGATTACTCTTTTATCCATAAAAATGGCCATGCACCTTTTCTATTTGCACACAATTTGTTAAATTGTGATGCTTAGGTATAGTACTAAGCTGAGAACTTGGAAATTTTTCCTTATCTCGCTTGACACAAAATATCAAGTCGACACAGATATAAATATGAGTAATATTTGTACTGATGACTCACTATGATAATACTTCATAATGATTATGTAAAAGTCATAAGTATTCCCAAGGCAAACAACTTGTGTAACATATAGAAGGTGAATGACCAAAGTTATGGATAGTAGTGATCTATGCCCAAATCAAAACATGCCGACATAAAAGAATCTAGGGTATGACTCCATGTCAAGTAAGAAGAGTCTAACTAACTATGTCAGATATAGGCAACCTTACCTTATATTTGCACATACCAATTCCATGATTCAATTACTTGCGGACAGCTTGACTTTTAAACAAAAACATATTTCGATTGCTTAAATGTATATAAGCAATACAACAACGATCAAGATCTGCAAGCCGGTTATTAGAGGTATTTCCTACCTTGACGGGTCATTTTAGTGACTAAAAGAGGGCACGCTGATGGTATCTTGAGATGATGCGAGGCCATACTAATAATAAGAGTGAGAACAATAAAATCCCACGATGCTTGTTCACTCTTCGTAGCCCACTTGATCAGACATAAGAAAGTAGCATGAATAAGGTCCTTTGTAAATTGAACTGTTACTTTGTTTACCATAAGAAGGCGCCCATTTGTCACTCTGACCACTCCTTAATCGTACACAACAGACATTGCTAAAAACGCCACAAACTTTCTTTGTATTTCTGAAAATGATACCTTTTTCAGCGATTTATCTCCGCAGCACTAAAAATACTACCCATGGAAGGTTGCTTTCCGCTTTGGTCTAGCATTGACTTTCTACTCATCCTTCACGTTATTTTTTCCAAAGTTCATCATATTGCTCATAGTCAGAGTTCCTGGAAAGCTCTCAAATTTAGAGACAATGTGAATTTGTTGTTTTCTTTGTGTTGTCTCCTATTTGTTCCTTTGTCGCCTGCAAATGAGGCCACACTCTCGGGAGGATCCAGTAATATGGTAACAAAAACAACCAACCCCTAGGGGACTAGGTCAACTAACCTTGAAGACATTATCCGCACAACAACCAACATAGCACAACAGCATGTTTTAGTTATGACACAACAATCATGTACAAATTGTAAAGAAAGAACTCAATGATTAATATGAAAGCACTTTCGGAAAGACACTCCGAATGCTTTTCTTCCGAGCAACAATGAATTTATCGAAAAGAAGAGTTGTTCAGGGAACAATTTAACGCCGCTCACCATGATCCGAAAGGAAAACAACACATCGCTGACGTACGCAGACTTATAATTATTAAGCAGAGAATCAGAGGTACGGCATGATGTAGGTTATCGTCAACAAAACATCGCATGTCTTCCCTTCAAGATCCAAAGCGCTTAGCGAGTCATTCTTTTCATTCTCATCGCATGTGCATTCTCCAAATCTTAGTTGATGAACTTTCCGCATAGTCAATGCGAAAGTTCATCAACTACAAGGAGTCGAGAGGGTCCAAAATGATATCCGAGAATGAAAGAATGACTTATGCGCTTGGTTTCTTAGAGGAAGACACATTATCCTGACTGACAACGACCCAACCACATTGCACACGCTTCAACATTCTATCTGCATTGTTATTTAAAAAAAGGCATCTCTGACGATGTGTGTTCTTCCACTTCTACTTGCCATGGTGATCGATTGAGTTGTTCCATTACAATAACAACACCGATTTCATTGATTTTACTTGATGCCGTGGGTGATTATAGGTAACATTTCTCTATTACTTCACTTTTAGTCATTCATTTTTTTTTCACTTTACTCAATTTTCATATGAGTGTCGGGTGGGCTAGGTTACTTCAAACATGCTAACTTTGTCGTGTTATTGATCGTGTGTATAATGTTTTTAGGGATCGGTTATGGTCCCTGTGGGTTGTTTGTTTACCATAATAGCGGATTGTCATACATCGAGATTCACCTAAGGCACCAAGTAATAAATAGGAAATAATACAAAAGCCAACGCCGGTTCACGCTCGCCTTTGAATTGACGACTTTCATGACCAAACCTATTTGGCGTAGGTGAACTTGGCTGATGTGCTCAACGTGGAGGGCATGAACTAGTAGAGTCAACTTTCCACGAGCATAGCTACCCATGTCTACAAGATTTTGCCGTAAGCGCCGCCAGTTACCAATACACCAAGGAGGTATCATTTTCTCGAAACCCCGACGGTTTACGGCGTTTGAGCAATGCTATCTGTTAAGATCGAGAACTGTCGTCTGGCGACAAGTCGAGACCTTATAGAAGGCAAGCAAGAAACTTATGAGGTAGGTTTACCAAACACCTTACCACCGGAGACCACTGTCATGCACTGTGTGTGGTCGATCTGGGGATGCTGATGGAGAGTTGATCAAGGCATGCCTCCTTTAGTTACTAAAATACAATCCAAAAGTTGGAAATACTTGTACAACTACGACTGAAATCTATGGTTAATGCTATATTGCCTATTGTATAATATATACATGTTATTGTTGAAATTTTGTGTGAGTTAATCGTACATGCTATGTTTAACCAATTGGATCAATTCGTCTTTAAAGTCAAACCCGCCTTGCATTTTTTTTTTTATCAAAAAGTATTAATCAATCGTGATGCCTCATCACAGGGTCACTGCACAAAACCATCTCGTGACCTATCGTGGATGGCCAGATCATCGCACTCCTGCAATCTCCCTATGCCGAACCTCCCCCAACCACCAACCCAATGCCTGCATGGTAAACATCAAACAATCTCAACCACCTGTTTCCTGGGCCATAAAGCCCCGTGACTTCAACATCAATATCAACGCGTTTGGGCCAATAAGCACCCAAGACTTTCAACATCAACAACACTAGACCTAAACTCGGGGTCAAGGTTCCTTGGTCAAAAATCTCCAAGGTACAACTCATCAACGTATGGTAACTCAATGGGTGCCATTACCATCTAATCTTTAATTATCTTTACCATTAACCAGTTGTCTAACCTTTATCTTTGATTGGGCTTATATCAACTTATCATCATCGGGGAAATTGGGGTTAAAAACCCCTTTAAGTCCTTTCACCTATCTTGCCTGATAGGGAGCACGCGCAGCTTTCACTACACTACCGCCGGGTCACATAAGTGAAGCTACTGCCGGTGATTCTTGAAGTACGACCGCGCCTACCTGCACTGGCTATGCCTCATCAGACATACCGTGGCGGACGCGCGACTATTTTCTTAATTCAAACCGAGCACTGGCGCAGCCCTGCTTTACAGACCTAGTAGTTGCTCAATGCACGATTAGATTGCTCTAGGCGTAAATTTAACGCCTAACTTTTAGCCAATTTTTAGGATCTTTATCCATTGCTTATCACATTTTTTAACCTATTTTATCATATTAATATTTTAAACTTGAACCAAACAACAACATCATGACAATCACTATCCAACATCATCATGTTAAACAACTATCCAAAGATTATCACATTCATGTTGATAACAACATAAAGAAAATAATATGAACATGTAGAACATACATCAAAACAAGTATATCAATTCTGCCATATAATCATCAATAATCATTTGGAGATTTAAATCATACAAATCATGCATCAACCAAGCATGGAACCCTTTTACTTTACTTCCTAACCCTAAGCCTATGCTACACTACCTTCTCCCCATACCGCTCTCGAAGGTCGCCCAACATAAGCTCCTAACCTAAAATGATCATGTGCTCCCATAGGTGTTCAATCCAAACTTAAACCTTAGATAAATAGGGCACATGCTCTATTAGGTTTCCCAATCCGAAATCCTCGAAGGAACTGGGAAGGAAAGAAACGTTACCTATACACTTTGACACAGATAGCTCGGTCTCCTGGTTGTCGCCAATATCAAATCAATTGTTATAAGGGAAAAAGGAGAAAACCGTTTCGCCGCATTGGTGGAGTTGTACTACTTAAATGTGGTTAAAACAAAACCTCGATTTCATGTGCAACATTTAGGTTGTGACTGAGCATGTCAGTGTTACCTATCGAGCACTTGGCTTACTGTCTTTAGCTGCCGTCGAGACGCTGGACCGCACAGTTGAGTCACGGAATGCACACTGCGGGAGCACAATGAAAGATCCGCCCATTGATATGGGCCTCTAGAATGTCGCTTTCATCAGATCATCCTCCTTTTCCTCAGACTCTATAGCTACTATCTCCTCACTACTCAACTTCATCTCTGGCCAATAATACTACTCGGTGCGTTTTTCCTGTTATTTGTATTCTGGCCCAAATGTTAAGCCACAATTGATAACTGCACTTTTGTCCCTTCTTTTATAGAATTCGGATATGGAAGGTGTTCGTCCCTTTTTTCTTCTCGCTCGAGAGCCATTCTCCCCTGGTTCGCCCACCGACGCCATCGACGGCCACCTTGCTCCCTCTTTGGGACCCTTTGACTACCGTTGTTGAGATGGAGATGTTGTTCCATTGAAGGAACCACGGACACGCTTCCGCCCCCCCTCGAGCACGAACTCGCCACCGAACTCGGCTCGGATTCTCCAACTCAGCTCTTCTCAAAGCCTTCTACGCCTCTGAACTCTATCGCCGTGATATTTTAGGACGCTTACACTGTTGGGACCTCTTGATTTAAACCCGCCAAAAATACCCTAGATTTGATCCTCTCGTGGGTATATTCGCCACTCGGTGCACGAGGATTTCTAAACTTCCACATATTCGCCAATAGTCTCGCTTTACACACTGTAATTTTTAACACACTTTCCCTCGACCTAAACCCTGTGAATCATTGTACCACCACCAGTGTGAAATCCTCCCACGCCAGGTTGTTTGGATTTTTCCCACTAATTGAAACCAATAACCGAATCTCCCTCCATGCATGAATGCTAATCACCATTCAATAGGTTTGACTTGTTATACCCAAAAACTTCTCAGTCCCACCATCCATCCCCAAGGAATTCCATTCCTTCAAACGATGTCACTCTAATCTTCTTCATCCAGATCGAAGAGTATCGTCTTCCTCCCGAAACCACCTCCTTTTGAATGACCTTCAATCGATTCTCCTCCTCAGAAAAATCAACAAATTCCTTGTTTCTCATGAATTTCTAACAATTCCCTTAATTCCATCCATTCCACTTCACATTCTTTCTGATTTCAAGAATATCGACCCTCGTTCACGTTACTTTCTACAAAATCGACTCGACATTCCTGTTACTAATCTGCATCTATATTTTCCCACATCCACTAGAAAACTCGAGGATTAGGGATGGATATAATTTTAAAAGCCTCCATCTCAACCGCTCTCTTTACCGCTCTTCCAAGGTTCCAAAAATATTTCCCACTGGGATTGACAGAGTTTATGACAAATTTTCTGGTCTGGATCTTTTTAACTGCTCGTTCAATTTCGTCTCGAAATTTATGACATATTTCATATGGATTTGTCATTTTTTTATTTTTTTCTAAAAAGAGATTAAAATTATATTAAAAATTTATTACAATATTTTGTGTAAATTTTTCAAAACTAAACAAAATTTAGATTAAAATTTTAAAAAATACATATCCGGATTAATAAATGAAAATTTAAAAATAAACCTCAAAAATTAAATTTTTAAAATGAAAATGTTATAACAAAAATTTAACATAAACTAATAATATATCTTGTAAAAAACTAATAATATAAAAATATCTCCATATGTTCACGACGCCAATAGTTCCGAGGGAAATTTTCACTTTTCTACCAACCTTCACTTCCTCTTGTAAAAAATCTTCACTATTTTTTTTGCCACAACCTCACTTCTCTTAAAAACGTGAGTTCTCGGTGCTTTAGAAAACCCAATCAGCTCGTGCCGTCGTGACTCCATTGTCGCCGCTTATCCCGTCTGTCTGCGTCCCGCACCGCACCTCTACCCTACCGCGCAACTCAGAGTCTTTCTCTCCCGGGTAATCTTTCTTTCTATTGCAACCTTCGCTTCTCTCAAGCTTATGTGAAATGAAATTTGGGATTTGCAATTCTATTTGGGATTTGCACTTCTAGGTTGCTTTGCTTTGTCTTTATTGATTTTGCAATGATTCATAGCATGGTATCAAATGATTGAATCCACGATGCTATTCAACTCTATACTACTATCGCATAGCGGTGGTTGGGGCTTGATATCTTCACTTTCCCTTTGCTTCTCAAGGCATGTGCTAGGTCTCGCAATTCCAATCCGTATAAACCTTCGTGCCCCTTGGTCACGACCACTTTCGATTTTTGACATGTTTGTTAAGACGAGTCTTGTTTGTTTATATTTGAAATGCAGTACTTGCAGGATGCACAAAGGTGTTTGATGATATTCCCGAAAAAAATTGTTTTCTGGATTGCCATCATTTGGGGTATATTGAGTCTGGGCATTATAAAGAAGGTATTGATTTGTTTAGAGTGGTTTTGGAGATGGGCTTGAGGGCTGATAGTTTTACTCTTGTTCATGTTTTATATGTGTGTACAAAGTTAGGGGATATAGTGGATGGACAATGGATAGATAGATATATGAGTGAGAGTGGTTTGCACAGGGATGTCTTTGTGACCACCTCTTTAGTTGATATCTATGAAAATTGGAAATTGTGGGTTGTACTTCAACCGTTAACTATTATTCTAGCTTTGCTTTTTTATTAGTGGCTGCTGTATGCCAAAATATCAGAATAGTTGCGCTAAATTATCAATTAATTGGCTTGTCAAAGAGCTTCTATAAGGAAGATGTATAATTAATGGATTAAGTGAACTCCTGATATTGGAATATAAGTCACTACACTACAATATAAATACCATACAACTTTTACATGCTTGGATATAAAACTCCTTTAATGTAAATTTGCCATTTCCTTTATGTAATATGTTTTTTTATTTTATAGAATAGACCTTATGTTGTTAACTGTTCTATTGTTGCCATTTCCTTACATGTTTTGTTCTTATAAGGTTCTTATGTAATGTGTATTTATATTTATTATTAAAAATATGTTTACTATTATATATCTTATCATTTTATTGATGAATTATTGTTGGTTAGGCATACAATATGATAAATGCTTTCTTTGAAGGTTTCACATTATCTTTTATTGATTATAGTAACATCCTTCTCATTTATGACGGTGGCCAAGAATTAATCAATGATGACAATGATTACAATAACAATGATGACGTTGATAATGAGGAGGAGATGGTGGATGATGTGCTAGATGAAGATGAGAGTTTAGTGATCAATGTAACAATGAGGAATAAATTTGTATCTTTTGATGTTTGTAATGATATTTAATGCTTTGAACCTTGATATATCATTCTTGTAGTTCAAGATATATTATGTGTTTTTGTTTATTTGAAGCATGATACTTGTCTAAAGTTGCACCTTAATAATTATTTTTGTTGTTATTATATTAGATGTCAAGTTCACGTGCCTGATTTGGAATGCCTAATTATTTTAATTATTTTTTCATTCATAATTATGCTTTGTTTATCAAAAAATATTATTTAAATATGATTATTTAATCCGTGGGAAATCTATCCAAAATAATATGATAACATTCGTCCGAAACATGCATGAATAGTATAATTGAATCGGCCTCAACTTTGTCCGAGTTAAGGCATTATAACCAAATTTTGGGTTTATGTGTTTGTCTCCAAAGTTGTATGAAATCCGTCTGGCAATATTTGGGACGAATTTCTGACGGATTTTTTAATTTGCAACGAGGGTTTTTCCCACGGTGATGTTCCGCTCTAAAATTGCCTGAAATTAATATTCCGTCCGAAATCCATGGGAAAAGTGTCCACATTTCGTCTTAAATCTGTCTATAAATCCGTCCAAAAATGATGATTTTCTAGTAGTGATCTCTCCAAGATGGATCCGGCAGGTTAGACCAAATTTGTTAGGAATCTACAAAATTTTTGAGCTAGATCTACTCAATTATCAAGAACAGAGTAGGAAGAATGAATCAGTATCTGTATATTTCTATGAATAGGAATATGAATCAATACAAGAACCACTACACAAGGGGCACTCCCTTTTCAAGAGCTATCTCAATCGATGCAACTATACAAATGATCAAGAGTGAGTCATTACATTGCGAAGGCTTATTTATAGGCTAGTAAATCAGTAACTGCCTCCTAACTACTTGATGACTCAGTCTAACTAACTTTAGCTACTGACTGCTGAGTTATTTTCTTATTACACTTAGTCTTTCCTAGTCTCTTCCTGTAGTATACTCTCAAAATTCAGAGCTCTTCAGCAGGTGACTCTGTTGTCCTAACAGAAAGAAGGGACTGGTCTTGGGATATCTAAGCAGGTTTTGTTTCTAAATCTCTTTTCTTCTTCACTGAAAGATTAAATCATCTCTCAAACATTGTTGTAAATGTTGTAATCATAACTTTCGAGTTTCATCCATTCTTTTTATTTATTATTTAAAAGGAGAATTTTCATATTATAGGGGAAAAATTATATATACTATATTGGGTGTTATGTTACACTTTCTAAACATAGATTGCCTAATAGACAGTTCTTTTGCTTTTCTAACACCCCATCTCAATTCTCATGTTTGGTGCGTTTGTGTTTAAGATTATGACACTCTCCGCTTATTTATTTCAACCTCTTTATTTACCTTCATGTTCACGACCTCTTGTGATTCAACCCACAATGCAATCAGACATTGAATCCAAAAGAAAAAAAACTTTGTGATACAAATTAATAATAGCAATACAAACAAGAACCCATTAAATACTTTGAGATTGAAATGCTTTCTAACAAATTTGATTTTGAGCTTTTAGATTTATTGGGTTGCCTAGTTATTCTTTCCTCTTGCAATTTTGAGTTTCAACAAACAAATTCAATTGCATTGTTATGAATAGGAGATGATTTCGTATGCATTCCTCTTTCATTACACCCTGCAGATGGATTAGGCTTTGATTGATGATTGAAGAATACATGTGGATATTAGTCAAAGTGTGGCAAAACTATGGTCACATTATATGCGAATAAATCAAAGGGGTAAAGGTAATGATAAAGATATCACTACCTATAAGCATTTGTTTTATACTTCTCTTATTTTATGGCATTGCAAAAGAAGTTTGATTGTATATGTTGAGGCACCGAGTTTGCATGTATCGAATTTCTCCTCATATAATTTCCATCCCCAACACCAACCTCGACACCAATTTACCAAAGATAACTTACTTGAAGTTTTTCCGAGCATATGTATCTTATGTGTTGTGGATCCTCAAAAGGATGATTAAAATCTAAAATCCCAAATATTGTGAGTGAGGGAAGAGAGTGAGATACCTTGAATAATCAATCCGTGTAAGATGTAACCTATTTAGTATAGATTTATTACCAAAATACAAGTTTGTACTTTTAGAAGGAAACCTATGGTTGATTATGCCTTTATCTTTGGGCTTTTAGCTTATCTTTAAGAGCTACTTAACGTGCCTGGAACTTCAAAGAGAGATTTTCCTCCTCCAACTGTTTTCAAAAGGCCATGTTGGTATAATGACCTCTGCCAACGTGGGTGAAGTAATTTTGATTCATATCCAACGATATGAATCACTCCTAAGAAGAAGTGAAATGTTTTACCCGTCCTTGCTAAATGTGGGTGGTTATAAAGGAATATCAAGTGACTTACATTGTGTCTTATTATTTAGTTCTTTGTTGGAATTTACTTATGTGGGTGATAAAGGATTGTGACAATCTATAAGCTTATGTTTCCAAAGTGTTGACAAAATGCATTGTGGCTGATGTAACGTACTGGGATATTTGGTATGAACCGCTTTGAAGTTTATACTTTGTAACATGTATGGTACCACCGTTTTGGGGGGAATGGATGTTGTCCCATGTGTTGATCTGAATTGTTTGAAAACCGAGGAGGAATGTGTTGTGCTGATGGTTGTGAAACCTAAGGAGTTATCCTTGGGGTTTGAATTATAGTTGTTGGTCGTCCAATAGCTTAGTTTATGACGTTGATAAATCGTGCTCTAGAATCTTTTTATGTGTATGTATTTGTCTCTGTCATGTCTTCTTTTTGCTTGGAATGGAATAGTTTGGATTATGGGTTGATGATTTTATAGTATTCACTGAAACTTTTTTTTTCATACTAAAATGGTGCTTAAGACCATAAAACACATCAAACTGACTCATCTCGAGGAGTAGATCATGCATTACCCTCTTTCTGTTAATAAATGTTTACAATAATAAATGGTAAATTTAAAGCACTTAAATTATTTTGAAATATATTTCAAATAAATTTTTCAACAATCCTCCACATATTTTAAAATAATTTGTAAAAGAATAAAATTCAGAGTTGATCACATGGATGTCAGTGCTTCAAATCTGGTGTCTTTTGAAATATAAAACAGACATATACTGATAAGACTTATCGTGCAAGTGAGTTGGTGAAGTAAACTTCTATAACCAAAACAATTTGGTGTATCATATAGGTCTATAAATCACACTACACCCCCACAATTCTCGTTGTTGACACCATTTTGCTCTAGTAGGCCAAGCGTACGCCCGGTAATTCATGACTGTTCTAGGGATTATGCCACAATCTCATACAAGCAGCCCCACTTGATATTTTTATAGGTGATTTTATTAATTGTATGTTGTACACCACCCATAAGGGATATGAAATTCATTAAAAGTTTTTAGTTTATCCCTCAATAAATGCAACCTAGCACTTCTCACATCATAGTAAGTGACAAAATTATTGTTCTAGAATAACTAACAAGTGACTTATTTTTACCTACATGAACCTTTTTCACGAGATCTTCAATTACAAAGGTAGGGTTACTATCACCGTTAATTTCACATTGGCCAAGTCTCATGTTCCCCTCGATGTTTTACTCACTAGCCTTTTTGCTTTGTGAGTAAGTAGATCAAATTCATTTTTCATCTCTCAATAATTAGGCATCATCATTCAAGTAGCTACTTTTCTAATTACAACAAAGACGTAGGTCTATAAAATATATTCATTTTGCCACCGACAATCATAATATATAAACATGTAAGGATTTACTTTAACTCACATAAAATATTTGCTAAAAGTTTTCAACCACTTAGCCTCATGTATATTTAAGAATAAATTTTAACATTTGGCTGATCTCCAAGTAATTAAATCACCACAAAGGATGCATGCATAACCCAAGTTCCAATTATGGTCATTGTATCTTTACAATACATTAGAAAATCCACAATAGAATATTGTGAACACCCCATTTTGACCTGGTCCTTTAGTCTTCACTAAAAATTTCAAAATAAAATAAAATAAAATAAAAATAATACAAATAATAAAAATATTTTTAATTGGGTCAGGTCGATTAAACCCATTTCATCCTCCTCCAACAAGCCCTAGCAACCACTTTATTTTGAATTTGAATCTAGGGGCAAATCTCTTAATTTTGCGTATAAGGCTCAAGCTTTTAGTTCTATTTTAAATCGAGATAAAAATTTTAATCTTTAACAGATTTTTAGGATCAAAATCATAACAATTTGGCGTTATAAAATCAGAATAGGGGCTACAAAATATGGGGGGATAATTTCAGAACAACAATAGCGAGACCAGTGAGGAGAAGAGAAAAAATTGAGAGAGCAGTGAGAGGAAGAAAAATTCCTCTGAAACAGAATAGTGAGAGTAGAACAACAACTAGGGAGAAGAGAATAAAAATAAATACAACAAATACAGAGAGGGAGGAACCACTCTTGTGACCACCGTGCGTCGTCACCCCCTTCAGCTCGAGCCACCGCATACATACCTCCCAGGTCCGATCGCAACCTATCCCTGCACGACCCGACCACCACACTACCACCGGAACCCGTACCGCTGGCCACCATTGTCTGGCGTTCACGAACTCACTGCTTCCTCCTTTTCGTTTTGCCGTTCGTTTGCGCTCAGGCTAAGGGACAAAGGTCTTTTGGTTGTCTTTTATTTTCTCCCTCCATGACTCTCAATGTTTCTGTCGTCGTTGTGTTGTGTCCAGATGCATGTTGTTTACTTTCTACTCTTTCTTTTATTATATTTATTGTCCCTATTTCATTTGGTTATGTGGCAGAATTAACCTAATGGATTGTTGGGCTAATGGGTTAGTTTGTGGCCCAAGCCAAGTGAGTCTGAATAACCTAAAAGAATTGGGCTGATAAAATATGTGGGAAAATAGACCTGATATTTTTTTTTTTTTTGGTGCTTGTCTTATGAAATATTTTATGATATTAGAAAATAATTATTTTGGGGTTGTTTTGTGAAAGGCATCATACTCAATTCCCTAGATTTAGGATAGCTCTGTGGAAGCATGTGCCACGTTCTATCTCGTTTAGGAATATTTAAAATTATGCAATAAAAAATAATAAATTTTAAAAAAAAACTTTTCATAAAAATTTAAAATCAATCAACAAATAAAACATTTTCTACAAGAACTACGTGGCTTTGAGTTTCCCATCGAAGCAGGGAATACGTAGGAGCGGGATCAATCATCTCGTCAAGCCAAAATTAATTTTTCCATTATTTTTGTGTTTTTTTTAATTTGTTTAATGTAGATAATTAATTAATAATTTATTTAACGTTTTTTTGGGATGCTCTATGACAAGTGTCATGCTCAATCCCCTAGCTTTGAGGTTGCCCTATGGACTTATGTACCATGTTCAACCTCATTTAGGATTTATCAATATTTTTAAAAAAAATTAAAAATGCAAAAAAAAAACAATAAAGAAACATAAAATAAAAAAAATAATAAATAAATAAATAAATAAATTCTTCCTTGTAAATATTTTTGGGTAAAATAATAAATAATTTAATTTTGCGCAATTCATTTAAGGTATCATTCTTAGAATGGGCGATGTAGGGTGCTTAACACCTTCCCTACTCGTAATCGACTCCCGAACTCAACTTGGTTTCAAAGACCATTTTTAAAGGTTTTTTTCCAATTTTTTTTCTAAATTAAATAAAATTGGTGGCGACTCTACTTATCCTTAAAATATCTTTTTATCATCGTCCTCGTCGTAATTTTTGGTTGCGACAAATGACGACTCCAATGGGGAATTTTCGAGAGTCAAGCCTAAGTAATGAGTTATGCATTTTGGTATTTATTGTTTACCCATTTTTATTGTTTACTTTTATTTTTTGTATATATTTGACCCCTTTTTGCTTTAATAATTATTTTTTACATTAGGATAGAAGACCATGATTTTTTTTTTTTTATTTTGTTTGCTTGTCGAGTAGGTTCAAGTAGTTCTCAGTATAGGATTGTACAGGTTTGTATGCCTCTAGCACACACAACACCGACACTCATTTTCACACACTTTCGGCTCTATACCCGAGCTTGTGGGACCTTAAGGATTAGGTGGTGACTCAGCATTGTCATTGAAGGCCTCGTGCCTCTCTGATATTTGTTGACTCACCACTCGGATTGTTACTAGTGTCATGGACTAGTCATCCTAGAGGGTTTATCCCTACTTGTGATTAGGTTCATGAACTAGGTCCTTGACAAGGGCAATCTGGAGACCATGACCTTTAGAAGTCTAGACGCATCCTAAAGTTTATACTCCTAAATTGACTTAGTGGCCGCTCGACTTAGAAGTTTCCATCATAGGTACCCTTGATTAGGCCCTACCTCTTAAGACAATTGGAGGCGTACCATATCTCTCTTGTGTTTTTCTATCCATTTACTTATTTATTTATTTATTTTTACTTCATTTCCCTTTGTGTTTTAACTAATGAATAATAAATAAATAAAATACATATTATATATATATATATATATTTTTATTTTTTATTTTTTATTTTTTTATTTTTTATTTTTTGTAAAATAATATATATATTTATTTAGGTGATTCTCTTTTGTGGAGGAAAGACACTATCTGTGTAGCAAGGAACGGAAATGTCTAACTCTAGCAATGCAATTGGCCTGAAGAAGAATATTAGAATTGACGTGAAAATCAATGATGTGAAGACTTTGATGGAAATCAGTCGCTTGATGCCAAAAGAAGTATGTTCAGAGTTTGAAAGCAAGTATGGGAAGATTTTGGACTTATTACACATACATGTAGATGCTTTGGGCTTGAGTGCTTTGACCCAATATTGGAACCCGAATTTGAGGTGTTTCGAATTGCCGAATTTGGATACGACACCGACTATAGAAGAATATGCATACATGCTACGAATGCCTCTTCCAAGGGAGTTTCGTGTTTATTTCTATTATGGCCAGCATGTTAGTGATGGGAAGGTTGCAGAGTTGTTGGGAATTCTATGGAAGCCATCAGACAAAATGGAAAAAGGAGCTGTCAGAGGTCTGAGGCAAAGATTCCTTGAAGTTTATCTCCAGGAACTAGCACGACAAAATAATTGGGTTATCTTCAAGCGGGTGTTAGCTTTAACCATTTATGGGCTGGTTCTTTTCCCCTTTATACCAGACATGGTGGATTACGCTGCCTTGGATGTCTACTACAAGGTCGAAGAATATATTGTGAACCCTGTTCCCACAATTTTGGCAGAAACATTCCTATCATTGCAAGTTTGCCATGAAAGTCGACAAGGCAAATTGCGATGTTGTGCACAAATGTTGTATGTTTGGATCGTGACTCACATGTATGCTTGAAATTATGTTAGTGGGATTGATGACCCTTTGAGGAGATTCCATCACATTCCGATAAAGCCGCACAAACCCAACGAATGGAGACAAGAATTTTATGAGGTTGATTCGAAAGCTTTTTGCTGGATGTGTCCTTGGTATAAAGGAAATACAGTCATCTTCAGTTGTGGGAATTTCTTGAATGTTCCTTTGATGGGACCGAGGGGTTGCGTGTCATATTCTCCGGCACTTGTGATTCAACAATTGAAATGGACTCAACAGGAACCACTTGAAGAAGTGTTAGGTGGAATTTCGTTCTTATATCAAGAATGCGATGTTGTCAAGAATACAACAATAGTTGTTAGATCTGCCTGGAGCAGCATCCGGGTACTGGGATCCAATGAGTTGGGAAGACAAATTATTTCTCGTACTAAAAACTACGAGGCATGGAGGAAAGCAAGGAAAGACAACCTTGTTATTTCGAAACCAATCCCGCATGAAGATGAAAATCCGCAAATGGAAGCAGAAATGTTAAAGAAGATCGAGATTATGACGGCCCAGATGGGAGTACTAGAGGAAAAGAATGAAACAGATCAAATCACCATCGTCACGCTCCAATACCAAATCCAGAAGTTAAACTTGAGGATAGAACATTTGAAAGATGAATATGCCGATGCATATGAAGCCGCAACTCCAGCAAAGAGAGCAAGGAAGGGGAATATGAAAGAGTCGAAAGTTCGAGGATTACTAGCAAGGATAGAAGATCAAAAAAAGGTATTGGCACAAATCTTCAAAGAAAAAGAAGACTTGGGGGAAAAAATCGAAGTGCACATTCAGACAATCCGGATGTTGGAAGCATAGGATCTCTACAAGAAGCCTTAACTCATCCTGAGCGATACTCGGATGAAGGTTGGAATGCAGCTGCAACTATGCGCGGATCATTGAAAAAATCACAAGAGAAAGAGCAACAGTTATGGATGAGAGTCCGGATGTTCGAAAGGGAGAAAAAACAGTATGAGGATGAGATCAGACAACAGGAATAATGGCTAGAGAACTGGGAATCCGTGGCAAAAGATTTGAAGGCTGACGGATGCTTGGAAGAAAAGATATGAACACCTCTCAGGAAGTTTGCAATACCATACCTATCAGTTTGTGGGTCACCTCGAGGAAGCATTAGTCCAAACTCGCGTGAATGACGGATCTACAATACCTCCAAAAATAGCTCGCTTCATGAAGTATTGTAGGGGTCTTGCTAGCGGATTCAAAAGGAAGACTTTAAAGCTTTTGATGTAATTACGTTAGATGGGAGACATTGTATTTTCTCTTCAAAGAAATAAAAGCCTTTTTAAGGGTTACATCCATCAATGAATTATGCTCTATCTTATGGTGTGATACAAGTAGGCCTGTATGATTGCATTGCTAGCGAATGATGCTGTCTATTGAGGGACACATGTTCCCATGGATTTGTCGTCAACCACGTATTAACCTAAGGGGGATGTGCCCCTAGAGTTATGTGTCGGGGTGTTGTTGCTTGCTACAAAAATGGTCTTTCCTTTGCAAAAGAAAGAATTCATGGTTTTTAGAAGCATACTTTTATCTTTCTTTTAATAATAATAATAATGCCAAAAATTATATAAAAATAAAAAATAATAATAAATTAATAATAAAAAAGGCTTACTGATTAGAATAATTGACGATTTTTCTGACGAGGCTAAAAACACGAACTGAGGGTTCGAGAATCATTTCGCGACCTAAGAAAGACAATACCAATCAAACCCGAGTTCACAACACAAGATCTCGGACCAGGATGGCTGCCAACGATCCTAAGACAGGAAGGAACTTGAGTTTAGAAGTAGACGAAATGAAGGGAAGGGTGACTGAAATCTCTGAAACTCAAGCAAGGTTGGAGGCTATACTGCAGGATATGAGGGAATCTCTTAGCAGGCTTGGTGCAAATAGAACTGGAAATGAAGATGACCCACGTGCAATCATACAGCCTGCCCTCTCCATGGTAACTGCGCCAATGTTTTCAAACATAAGCCATAGCCTTACTTAGGGAATGTCGGGTTACACAGAACCCATAGTGATCCCCATCGGGGAAGGATATTGCCCCATCGAGAATGTGTATCATGAGGTCAGCGAGCTATGCAGGACTTACATGGGAAAAGCCCCATGCATCCATTCCTGAACAATCAAGGGGAATTCAGTTTGGACCCGATAAGATGAAGGAAGAGTGGATGGAGAAGGTAGAAGAACAAATAAAAGAGATCAAGGGCTCAAATACTTATGTCCTTCTCAAGATTGAAGAACTTTGTCCTGCCACAAATGTCGTGATTCCTAAGGATTTCAAAATTCCTGATTTTTCCAAATATGACGGAAGTGGGAACCCACAATTCCATTTGATTAGCTATGCCACCAAAATGGCCATCTGGTCTAAGGATGACAAGTTCCTTATTGGTTTTTTCCATGAAAGTTTGACTGGAACTGCACTAGAGTGGTACCTTCAGTTAGACCATTCTAAGATCTCTCGGTGGATAGAATTAGTCGATTTGTTTATGGATCAATACAAATTTAATTTGGACGTGGCTCCGACCCGTGAACAGTTGACTACAATGCAGAAGAAGAGTGATGAATCCTTCAAACAGTATGCACAAAGGTGGAGGAGTTCGATGTGCTCGAGTTCACCCGCCGATGTTGTCCGAAATGTGCTCATACTTTTTGGGAACCCCGGGATCCCCCCTTTATCGGAGCAATGGCAGGAGTAGCTTATAGGGATTTCTCTGACTTGATTGCTGCAGGGGAAAGAATTGAAATCCAAGCCAGAGCCGGGAAGTTGCCAACTGACATGGAAGGCAGTGCATCCAAGAAGGGGTTCTAGCCCATGAAGAAGGAAGCATAAGCAAATTATGTGTAACACCAGCAAAACTTTGGACCTCGACATGTCCCTTCATACCCAAGGTACCAAGCACCATATCGACCCAAACACCATTTTACCCACCTCAACAGCCTCGCCAACCATCACCCAGCCACAAAACTAAATAAATAACATCCCTACCCCTCAACCATACAACCCCACTCGCCCAACATATACTCATTATCCACCTGCACCTCAACAAAACCATCCAAGCTACCCTCGACCTCGCCCAAATTTTCCAAATCAGGGACGTTCCCAATATCAAAATCTGCCTCCTTTCCCAAGACTGTCTATCTCCAATGCAGATTTGTTCAAACAATTATTTGATCGTCACCTAATCGCTGGAAACCTTGTACGGACCATGGAACCATCTTTCCCTGCTTGGTACAATCCAAACTTGACTTGCAAGTATCACATGGATGCCCTGGGGCATTCCATTGAAGAATGTGAGGCCTTCAAGACAGCAGTAAGAAAATTGATTGCTTGTGGAAGATTGGGTTTCGAAGAAGATTCTGGGCCTAGCATTTTTAATAATCCAATCCCAAACCATAATGCGGGAAATAGTGTGAATAACTTGGAAGTGGAAGGGCCTCAAGTTAAGAAGGTTTTGGAATTGCGAACCCCGATGCAAGAAGTATTTGCGGGGCTCAAGAAAGTACGATATGATATTGTTGCACCGGTGAAGCTAATTGGGGAAAAAGAGAAGTATGATGGTGATTTAAGTTGTGATTATCATCATGGACAGGTAGGGCATGATATCGAAACTTGTTGGGACTTTAAGGTTCGAGTCCAAGGATTACTTACCTTGGGGGTGATCCAAGCTAGGCGAGGTACGACTGAAGAAGTTAATGTGGTTGAAAAGGTTGTGCTCCGGATACCACCTATGAATGATGCGCCGCGCCATAAAAAGTGATTGTAAAGGTGAAAAAGCCAACTCCTGTTGCTTATAACGATACACACGCTGTACCATGGGATTATGAATAGAAAGTTGAGCTAGTAGGAGGGGCAGGAGAAACTTCGAAGGCCCAGGTTACTAATGTTGTGAGAATTGGAGGCATCACAAAGCGCGGGCGATACTATGACCCGGTAGAAGAAGAAGCAAGGAAGAATACCAAAGATGAAGGAAAAGAGAAGGAAGAAGAAGAAGAAGAAGAAGGGTTCCTGAAGATCATGAAGCAAAGTGAATACGATGTGATGGAGCAGTTGAAGAAAACACCGGCAAGAATATCCCTTTTGTCGCTTGTCCTCACATCAGGGATGCATCGTAAGGCATTATTGAAGGTGTTGAATGAAGCTTATGTTAATCGTGACGTCACGCCAGAGAATGTAATAAACATGGTGGATCCGGTGAGGCGGATCAACATGATCGATTTCTCGAAAGATGAGGAGTTTTTGAAGTTTAGAGGTAGTCCTAAGGCACTCCACATTACCCTAAGGTGCAAAGGATTTGTGATTGCGAAGGTGCTTATAGATGGTGGCTCGGCATTGAATGTGATTCCGTTGTCCACTCTAGAGCAGCTAAACATAGGCTTGACGGATTTGACACCCCAAGAGATGATTGTGCGAGCCTTTGATGGGACAGCCAGAGGGATCTTAGGGGAAATAACTCTGCCCCTCAAAGTAGGGCCTAGTTCTTTTCATGTTCTCTTTTAAGTCATGGAGATCCAGCCAGCTTATACCATGCTCCTAGGAAGGCCTTGGATTCATGAAGCTGGTGTTGTTCCATCAACATTGCATCAGTGTCTGAAGTATATTCAGGATGGAGCTGCAATTACCATCCGCGGTGAAGAGGAAATCATGCTTTCAAAGCCTGTTTCGGTACCATACGTAGAAAGTACAGAGCAAGTCGAGGATGATTCCCTACGTAGTTTTGAAATCCTGAAGCCAGAGAGCAAGAAGGAGGAGCTGCCAATACAAAATGTAAATGAAGTGTCAGTCCGTATAATGGAAAGGAACGGTTATCAGAAAGGAAGAGGTCTAGGGGCAAGCCTCCAAGGGATCCCTCAACCGATTGCAGCAGTTACAAGAGATGGAAGACATGGACTAGGATACAATCCTTCTCTAGCAGAAAATATGAAGTACCTGACTCTCAGAGGCAAGAAAGAAGAAAGAAAGGAATTTAATTATATTCCCCACTTGACAGATACTTTCTTAGCATCAACTGAAGTGATCTCGCCAAAAAAGTTGACTTCCCCTCATTTCACTATCAGTGCACTTGAAGAGGAGCAAGCAATAAACCCTGTTATTTATCTCTCTGCTGACAATGAGGTCCTTGGCAATTGGCAGTCTGAACCATTTGTTGATGTTATTTCCATAAAGTAATTACCTTTTTGTATCTCGTATAAACTGATGTTTACTTTAGTTGAGAAATGAATAAAATGAGTTAGTATGATTTTTCAGCATTTTTCTTGGTGTCTTCCTTTCTCTACCCTTTTTATCTTACATCAATTGCGTTTCATTTCTTGAATAATATCCTTGCCTATATTTCTCTTGTTTCAAACATCTTCTTTCAGTAACCTCACCACCGTCGAAGGTTTGTCTCACAAAAGGAACCTTGAAACCTCATTTACTGATTCCCTTGCGGCTGTTGACGAAGATGATTCTGGGATTAGTGAGGAAGAAGAAGCCATTGAGGAATTTACAAAGTCGATAGAGCACTCAGAAAATGGGTTCACTTCAAATGATGAAGTTATAGAAGTGATTAATATGGGGACTGAGGAAGACAAGAAGGAGTTGAAAATAGTGGATAATCCAGAACGTGCAGAAATGGTCGTGCTATTTAAGGAGTACCTTGATGTGTTTGCATGGTCCTACAAAGATATGCCAGGATTGGATCCAGAGATAGTGACCGCGCTGTCGCCACGCGCCAAAAAGAACGAGCGTTTACAAAATAATGTAGTATAGAGCGACAACTCGGATCGTCTCTCAAGGACTCTTTAGTTGTTGTTATTATTAACAGAAAATTAGTAAAAAGTTAGAACTGGGGGTTTTGAGATTTGAAACTAAATTAAAGAAGCAAAACAGAAAACAAAGCAAGAGAATAGAGCAGTTACCAAATAAGCTAAAGCGATTAACCTACTGTTCTCGGTTTCCCAACTATCATCGGTTCATGCAACCCTAAGCAAATTCTAATCCCCTCCTCCCAGTAGCAACAATTTACAAGCGAAACCACTACTACGAGATATATGTCCCTATTCCCGAATTAAGCAAACGGGGTTAAGCCCTTCGTGAACTAAGCGAACACGAAACGAACACACGCGAATTAAGCAAACGCGATTAATTATAGGAACATGATATCACCGAGATAAACCAACACAACACAATATACTCCTGAATTAAGCAAACAGAAATATAAAGCATGGCATTGAAAAGAGAAAAGCAAATGAAACAGGATTACAGAAACCTCAAGTCTTAACAGAAACCAATCACAGTAGATTAATCTAGGAGACTAATTCTCCATTACAGACATAAGCAGAAAAGAAAAGGAAAATAAACTATTGAAACTACCACTACTCCTACTAACTATCCTAAGTTCTGCCTAAGCAGGCTTTTATACACGTTCTGGAATCCAAGTCCTCGCGAGGCGAAGCATTGCTCGCGAGGCGAATTATGCGAAAGGTCTGCAACTCTTGGTCTTCTCGCGAGGCGAGCATAGCTTCGTGAGGCGAACGCTTCAACTTCCAACTGTTACGCCCGTGGCATTCAACACGCCCAAACCGTGATGGCTTCTGATCTTCCAAGACTCGCGAGGCGAAGGAATGCTCACGGGGCGAACTCTTCAACTTCAGAATTGCCACGGCTGTGATCTTCAACACGGGCAAGCCGTGATCGTCTCCGACTTTTTCATGGTTGCAATACTCGCGGGGCGAGAGATTATTCGCGGGGCGAGTGGCTCCAGATTTATTACTTTTTATTAACCTGAAAATAGAAAATAAAAGTAAATAATTATTCAACTCTAAAACAACTAAATTAACATAAAAACAATTTACAGACTCAAAATATTACTTAGGAACAATCAAGTCTAATTTGGGTAAAAATGGTATAAAATAAGCACAAAGCCAAGGTCTTGACTAGTTATAAAACCAGTCAAACAGAGGCTCATCAAAATACCCCAAACTTAAACTTTGCTTGTCCCCAAGAAAACTACACTCAAAAACTTAAAAAGACTCAAGACCTGGCAAGCTTAAGAATTCAATCAACTTTCCACAGATTTCAAGCAATTTAACAAAACAATTTTTCTTTCAATGTTCACCCCTTTCAAGCAAAGTAATCCAATCCCCACATTCATTTATTCTAAACAGTTGAGAAATTAATCATTCGGACAATCAGAAATCTAAGCAGGGGATCCAAGTCACACACAAAAGGGAGATCACCAAATCCAAACAACTGCCTTCCTCACAAGGGAAATTTAGTGTTCACTCAAGCACTCAATTTTAGTCAGGCTGACAACATTTCACTCAGTTTCACTTTTAAGAGCACTTCCCATAAATTTGATTTTCATCTCTAATTAGTTCCCACAGAAAATATGCAAGCAACATCAAAAGGTCTTTTATGGGTTGTAATGGGGCCTGGCTAAGGGTAGGATATACAAAGGTACTAGGCTGAAGACCCTAGGAACTAAGAGAGCATGAACATTATTTACACTTTGAAATTCACTCAAGTTCCTTTCTTAATTTTTTTCTTTATGCTTTTGGGTGGCTACAGCCTTTTTATTTCTTTTTGGCATTTTTATTTTTTTATTTTTTTTTTCTTTTCTTTTTTTTTTCTTCTTTCTTTTTTTTTCACATTTTTTTTCTATTTTTCTTTTTTTATTTTTCCCAATCCCAAACAACACATTGCACCTTGCAGCCACCCCAAACTTTTGTTTCTTGCACCCATTCTAAGATTACATGCTCTCCTAATCCTAAGATCGGGTTAACATGGTTTTCCAGATTTTTGGGCTTATAACATTAGGTTATCAAGAATTAATTGGCTAATAGGCTCAATGGGGCTAACTAAGGAACATGCATTAGGAATTGGTTATTTTTAGGCTAAGTAGTTATTTACAAAGAAAATGCCTAAATCATTTGAAGCAAACATATAATCATGCAAACCAAAAAGAGATTCAAGCAAATTCAGGAAAGTGCAACTTAAAAAGATTTTCACACAGTCAAAGAACATGTTGGAGGCTCAAAACCTCACCTGGACATTTATGCAAATTGCTTGAACAGAGATTCTATCCCTAGTGTGTGCTTCCTATCACCCCAAACTTATCATAAATCATGCCATCATAATAAAATCTCAAAGTTCAGTTTTCAATCATATAGGGATCATTTTTTTTCAAATTTTTTCCAAAATCTAGGGGGAAAACAGTCAACAATATTATGCAATCATCTATGCAAAAATTAATCAAATCCAATAAACTTGCCAACACTAGACTTAACACAACTCCTGAGCTTCTCAAATTATTCAGGAGGTTTATTCAAAACAAAACAGAAATAAAACAAAGCAAAAGAAAATTAAAAAGGAGAAAGGGTTAAGAAAAGCTCATTCAGAGGCGGTTCCACCAGGATCCCATTGCTTGTAGCATAAGGCCCACGTGGTGGCCAAAGAGTGGGAGCTCATTCCGTGCTTCCCTAACTCGCAGCCTTGATGTGGGAGTGAGTGCTTGACAATCATAGTAACCTCGCCCAGTGCGGCAGACTTCTTACTACCTCTCGGGTCACAGCTGACCGCTTTCTCAACAAAATCTCCCCAATAGA
This sequence comes from Sophora flavescens, assembly GCA_030762895.1. NCBI lineage: Eukaryota > Viridiplantae > Streptophyta > Magnoliopsida > Fabales > Fabaceae > Sophora > Sophora flavescens. The sequence continues at coordinate 59,435 of JAUPTC010000146.1, read as the reverse complement.
AGTGAGGCTCAACCTCTTGGACCGGCCATGGTGCAAAATCCAAGGGTGCAACATCCATCACTGGTTCCTCAGGGGGAGGTGGCAAACAGTTAGAAACGGTTATCGGTGCTGCTTCCTTTTCTGCACTGTCTTCATCCACTGCACTAACAAATTTTTCACCTGCTATACACGCAGAAATTTCAGCACACACCAAACAAAGGTTAGAGTTAGTACATATATTAAAAGAAAATGAATCAGAAAAATCTACAATGTCTGGAAATTCTGCAATTAGTTCATCATCCACCCCACTACTCTCAACACATGCAATTGTTTTACTTGAATCATCTACTCCAAAAGGTTCTTCTTTATCTTCAGGCACGGGGGAGCAGCTGTTCTCTTGATCCTCCTGATCTAAGTTCCCTGAAGAAAATAATCCTGCAAACCGATCTGCATTTTCTATTTTTCCTGAAAAGTATAAACCTGTAAAACATTCTACACACAGAACAGTTCCATCACAATAACAAGCATTAGGATCAGGGGATTCAACACATAAATCATCATCAACAGAAACATTATCATCAGAATTATTTTCAAAAATATTTTCAGAAATAACCACTTTAGAATCTGTATGTTCCTCAAGAGGCTGTGGAGTTAGCATTGCAGCCGAGTTGGTGGTAACTTGATCAATTAGAGCCCACAACTTTTGAGATTCAGCTTGGTCCCTCTGTTGGGCTTCACGATTACTTGCCTCCATTGCCTCCATCCTCTGTTGAAATTCAAGATTGTATGCCATCCGTTGATTGTTCTCTTCCATTTGTTGTAGCATTGAAGCAATCTCATCCAAGGTGCTCTGTGAAGGTTCGGAAGGTGCAGAGGTGGTCACTTGGCTAGGATAGTATGGTGGTGGCTCACTAAAATTAGGATAATACATGCAAGGTTGCTCATAATAAACATTAGGCAAATATCCATACATGTAATTATCCATGGCAATCAAACATCCAGACAAAGCAGAACAGAACTATTTCAGGAATGCAAAAGGTTTTTTTTTTTTTTTTTTTTAAATGTAACTTTCTGCTAATAACAACAAACAAGAGTCCCCGGCAACGGCGCCAATTTTTGACCGCGCTGTCGCCACGCGCCAAAAAGAACGAGCGTTTACAAAATAATGTAGTATAGAGCGACAACTCGGATCGTCTCTCAAGGACTCTTTAGTTGTTGTTATTATTAATGAAAAATTAGTAAAAAGTTAGAACTGGGGGTTTTGAGATTTGAAACTAAATTAAAGAAGCAAAACAGAAAACAAAGCAAGAGAATAGAGCAGTTACCAAATAAGCTAAAGCGATTAACCTACTGTTCTCGGTTTCCCAACTATCATCGGTTCATGCAACCCTAAGCAAATTCTAATCCCCTCCCGGTTGTAGCAACAATTTACAAGCGAAACCACTACTACAGATATATGTCCCTATTCCCGAATTAAGCAAACGGGGTTAAGCCCTTCGTGAACTAAGCGAACACGAAACGAACACACGCGAATTAAGCAAACGCGATTAATTATAGGAACATGATATCACCGAGATAAACCAACACAACACAATATACTCCTGAATTAAGCAAACAGAAATATAAAGCATGGCATTGAAAAGAGAAAAGCAAATGAAACAGGATTACGAAAAACCTCAAGTCTTAACAAAAACCAATCACAAGAGATTAATCTAGGAGACTAATTCTCCATTACAGACATAAGCAGAAAAGAAAAGGAAAATAAACTATTGAAACTACCACTACTCCTACTAACTATCCTAAGTTTTGCCTAAGCAGGCTTTTATACACGTTCTGGAATCCAAGTCCTCGCGAGGCGAAGCATTGCTCGCGAGGCGAATTATGCGAAAGGTCTGCAACTCTTGGTCTTCTCGCGAGGCGAGCATAGCTTCGCGAGGCGAACGCTTCAACTTCCAACTGTTACGCCCGTGGCATTCAACATGCCCAAACCGTGATGGCTTCTGATCTTCCAAGACTCGCGAGGCGAAGGAATGCTCGCGGGGCGAACTCTTCAACTTCAGAATTGCCACGGCTGTGATCTTCAACACGGGCAAGCCGTGATCGTCTCTGACTTTTTCATGGTTGCAATACTCGCGGGGCGAGAGATTATTCACGGGGCGAGTGGCTCCAGATTTATTACTTTTTATTAACCTGAAAATAGAAAATAAAAGTAAATAATTATTCAACTATAAAACAACTAAATTAACATAAAAACAATTTACAGACTCAAAATATTACTTAGGAACAATCAAGTCTAATTTGGGTAAAAATGGTATAAAATAAGCACAAAGCCAAGGTCTTGACTAGTTATAAAACCAGTCAAACAGAGGCTCATCAATAGCATCACATAAAATCCCACTGTACCCAGATACGGTGGTGAAGAAACAAAGGTTGAGGAGGATGCATCCAGATATGTCACTAAAGATCAAAGAAGAGGTAACTAAGCAGTTAGAAGCCGGGTTTGTGGAAGTGTCGAGACACCCAGAGTGGGTTGCTAATGTCGTACCAGTACCAAAGAAGGATGGAAAAGTAAGAATGTGTGTGGATTACAGAGATCTGAACAAAGCAAGTCCAAAGGATGACTTCCCATTGCCTCATATTGATGTCCTCGTAGACAGCACAACAAGGAACCACAGATTCTCCTTCATGGATGGGTATTCGAGATACAATCAGATTCTCATGGACGTTGATGACAAAGAGAAGACGACTTTCATCACCCCTTGGGGAACTTTTTGTTACAGAGTAATGCCTTTTGGGCTGAAGAATGCCGGAGCTACCTACGAGCGTGCGATGGTAACATTGTTCCATGATATGATGCACAAGGAAATAGAGGTATACGTGGATGACATAGTGGCTAAGTCTAAGGAGGGGGAAAGTCATGTAGCAGTTTTGCATAAGTTATTTGAGAGATTAAGGAAGTACAATATTAGACTCAATCCCACAAAATGTGTGTTTGGAGCCTCAACTGGGAAATTGTTGGGTTTTGTGGTCAACAGGGAAGGAATACAAGTGCAGCCAGAAAAGGCAAAGGCGATCAGGGACATGACAACTCCCTAGAATGAACGAGAAGTAAGGGGTTTTCTAGGGAGATTAAATTACATTGCCCGATTCATTGCTAACTTGACAAGCACGTGTGAGCCGATTTTTAAGCTATTAAAGAAGAATAATTCGGGGAGATGGAATGAGGAATGTCAGGAAGCCTTTGACAAAATAAAGGCATACCTATTAAACCCACCAGTGTTGGTACCGCCCACTCAAGGTCGTCCTTTGATACTGTATCTCACGATCCTACCAACCTCGATGGGGGCAATGTTGGGGCAACATGATGAGTCTGGCAAGAGAGAACATGCAATTTACTATTTGAGCAAGAAGTTTAATGACTGCGAAGCCCGATACATGGCAATTGAGAAGACTTGTTGCGCATTGGTATGGACCTCCAAGAGACTCAGGCAATACATGTTATACTATACCACTTGGTTAATCTCTCGAATGGACCCTTTGAAGTACATCTTTGAAAGTCCTCACATATCATTAAGGGTCTCAAAGTGGCAAATGATATTATCAGAATTCGTTATTAAGTATATGACCCGAAAATCCGTTAAGGGAAGTGCAATTGCTGTCACTTAGCTGAAAACCTTCTTGAGGGAGGACAGCCAATTATATCCGAGTTCCCTGATGGATAGATACTGTCATTAGAAGAAGGTGAAACAGAGGAAGATGATATGTGGAAGATATATTTTGATGGAGCAGTTAATATGCATGTAAGTGGCATAGGAGCGGTGGTTGTCTCTCCGGAGGGCAAGCAATACCCAGTGGCTGTTAAGCTCGAATTTGAATGCACCAACAATATTGCTGAGTATGAAGCATGTGCAAGTGGATTACAAGCAGCAATTGGTCTTGGAATAAAACAGCTAAAGGTCTTTGGAGATTCAACTTTAATCATTTATCAAGTCAACTGCGAATGGCAAACTAAAGATCCCAAGCTTATCCCGTATCAGAAATACTTGACTCAATTAGTTGCGAAGTTTGATGAGATTACTTTCTCGCACTTGACTCGAGACAAGAATCAATTTGCGGATGCTTTAGCCACATTAGCCGCTATGACCAAGCTGGGTCTCCATACCACCGTCCAGCCTATTCAAGTGAAGGTACAAGATGAGCCAGCATACTGTGCACATGTGGAAGAAGAGCTCGACGGTAATCCTTGGTATCATGGCATCAAGCAATATATGAAGAGTAGAATGTACCCAGCTGGAGCAAATGAAGTGAATAAGAGGACGATTCGTAGATTATCAATGTCCTTTTACTTAGATGGCGAAATTCTATATAAGAGGAACTATGATGGGGTCCTCATAAGATGTGTTGATGCTCGTGAAGCTCGGACTATCATGATAGAAGTTCATGAAGGGATATGTGGAACACATGCCAATGGTCACATGATGGCATGCAAGATCCTACGAAATGGTCACTATTGGCTAACAATGGAAGCCGATTGTCTGGAGTATGTCCGAAAATGCCGTAAATGCCAAATATATGCAGATCAGATCAAAGCTCCACCGTTCCAACTACACAATCTGGTGTCTCCATGGCCATTTTCCATGTGGGGAATAGACGTCATTGGACCAATCAATCCCAAGGCTGCAAACGGACATCGCTTCATCCTGGTTGCAATAGATTACTTCACTAAGTGGGTAGAAGCAGCATCATATGCCAATATAACTCAAAAGGTGTTTACCAAATTCATAAAAAGGGATATTATTTGTCGCTATGGAATACCAGAAAGAATCATTACAGATAATGCTGCCAATCTTAATGGGGCGGATGTAAAGAAGTTATTAGAGACTTTTAAAATCAAGCACCATAATTCCACCCCATATAGACCTCAGATGAACGGGGTGGTAGAAGCGGCCAACAAGAATGTCAAGAAAATTGTTGCTAAAATGGTCGTAAATTATAAGGATTGGCATGAAATGTTGCCATACGCTTTGCACGGGTATCATACCAATATACGATCAAGTACTGGGGCAACGCCTTTCTCATTGGTGTATGGAATGGAAGTTGTTTCTCCTATAGAAGTTGAAATCCCTTCAATAAGAGTGTTGATAGAAGCTGACTTGGAAGAATCAGAATGGGTGAAAGCTCGATATGATCAGTTAAACATGATTGAGGAAAAAAGACTGGTGGCCCTTTGTCATGGACAACTATATCAGAGAAGAATGGCTAAAGCCTTTAATAAGAAAGTCCGTCATAGAGAGTTTCAACCAGGTGATTTGGTGTTAAAGAAAATACTTCCCAACCAAGAAGATGCCCGAGGAAAATGGGCACCCAATTATGAAGGGCCATATATAGTAAAGCAGGCATACTCAGGCGGAGCCTTGGTCCTGACAGATGAAAACGGACGAGAGCTACTGAGACCTGTAAACTCTGATGCCGTGAAAAAGTTTTATGCCTGATAAAAAAAAAGAAAGAAAAAAGAAAGGGAGAGCCCGTTAGGTCGAAACCCCGCGAGGGCGGCCTAAGCAAAAGTTAGGGTATTAAAAAGAGAGAGAGAGAGAGAGAGAGAGAGAGAGAGAAGTCCGTTAGGTTGAAAACCCAAAAGGGCGACCTAAGCAAAAAGTAGGACAAAGAAACTGAATCTTAGTCTGAAAACCCGCAAGGGCAGTTTAAGAGATATTTTAATATTCACCACATTGGTGCAATTTTGCTCATGACTTGCTACACTGGGGCAATTTTGTTTGTGACTGGCTACAATGGGGCAAAGAAAATCCTTGAAATATTAATGAAAGGATGTATGTGGAAGCTAAGACCAGGATCTGCGACGTCAAACAGTTGTTGGGAATCAGTCGAGAGGATCAAGGAACCAATATTGGGGCAAATTTTTATGCGGTTTTCTTTCGTTCCATCATCCCTTTTCATACAATTCCCATAAACCCCTTTTGTATTTCCCCTCTTTCTTTCCAATTTCCTTGTGTGCAATGTAAATTCTCATATTAAGGCAAGGATTTTATTCATCCATTCTTCTTGTGCTTAAATCATGCTTGCGCATTGAAATCATGTCTCAATTTAAGTAAATTTAAGTTTAACAGTATGATTGGATAATTCTAATGGATACTTCAATGAATGGTTTGAACCAAAGAAAGCCCAGAATTTCAAAGTCAATAAGGGAGATAACGGTGCACAATGGGGAGAAAAGAAAAGCAATAATGAAAGTCTCCACGAGTCCTAGTCTTGAAGGAAATAATCACTCTATGTGTTTCCACCGTTTTGAATAAAGCCCCTCTAATCGAAAGACCCTGACTCAAAGATGTTGATAAACAAGGGTTTGATTGGTCGAAGTCTTTTAATGGAGCGTGTGGTTCAGTTGTAATTGAGAAAAAGGTAAAAGAAAAGTTTTTAAGAGAAAGTAAATTACCATCATTTTATTTCTGGGATCTGAGGCCCACTGCAATTTATTTTTCGAGCTCTGAGGCTCACTGCAAATTTACTTTTGGGATCTGAGGCCTGCCGCAAATTTATTTTTCGAGCTCTGAGGCTCACTACTAATTTTATATTCGGGATCTGAGGCGCGCTGCAATTTATTTTTCGAGCTCTGAGGCTCACTGCAAATTTACTTTTGGGATCTGAGGCCCGCTGCAAATTTATTTTTCGAGCTCTGAGGCTCACTACTAATTTTATATTTGGGATCTGAGGCCCACTACAATTTATTTTTCGAGCTCTGAGGCTCACTGGAAGTTTATTTTTGGGATCTGAGGTCCGCTGCAAATTTATTTTTCGAGCTCTGAGGCTCACTACTAATTTTATTTTTGGGATCTAAGGCCTACTGCAATTTATTTTCGAGCTCTGAGGCTCACTACTAATTTTTATATTTGGGATCTAAGGCCCACTGCAATTTATTTTCGAGCTCTGAGGCTCACTACTAATTTTATATTTGGAATCTGAGGGTCACTTCAATTTATTTTTTGAGCTCTGAGGCTCATTGCAAGTTTATTTTTGGATCTGAGGCCCGCTTCAAATTAATTTTTCGAGCTCTGAGGCAATGCTAATTTTGTATTTGGGATCTGAGGCCCACTGTCATTTTTATTTTCCAAGCTCTAAAGCTTAATTTTCTCCAGCCTGTTTCCCATCCCGGCTAAAATGTGAGTTCATTTTCTTTACTAGTTCCTTACTACTATCACATGAAAAAAATCGTTCTTTCTTCATGTATTCTAGTAATGAACAAGTAAAGAGGGGCAACTGTGAACACCTTCCCTACTCGTAACCGACTTCCGAACTCAACTTGGTTTCAAAGACCATTTTTAAAGGCTTTTTTCCAATTTTTTTTCTAAATTAAATAAAATTGGTGGCGACTCTACTTTTCCTTAAAATTTCTTTTTATCGTCGTCCTCGTCGTAATTTTTGGTTACGACAAATATCATAGCCCATCACCCCCTACAAAACTGTAGAGGTAAAAACACCCTTATTTACACAAATGTGCTTGGTAGCCCCAAAGTCTACCATATATTATTTTACATTTGACACAAGATAAGCCTCTGAAATGACTGCAACAATTATATCATCTCCTTAGACCAATTTTGTCTTGGCCAAGGAGGATTGTCATACCTCTTCATATTTATATGTATTTTTTAAGCAAAAATTGGTATGCAAAAGCATCACTGTCACAATTGACATCCCAACTATGTTGGCACATCGGAATTCACTAATCCTTTGCAGCATACCAAAGAATTTATTCATAAAAATGAAAGAATACAATAACAAAGCAAGGGGGACATGGACCAAAACCCCTGCAAAAGCATTATTTATGCAAAGGCAAGGGGGGACTTTAGGCTCAGAAGCATGGGTAAGGTTTCCCGGAGGCATGAGGGAGAGTGCTAGAAGTCATTGAGACTCTTACACGTGGTGGGTGAGATATCCCAGGAGGCGTGATTGGAGTGCCACTAACAGGCGTGCAAGTACCCTCTTCCCTATCTCCTTATTGTTTAATTCTTAATATTGTTCATATATTCATACTTTGTTTATTGTTTCTTGTGTGGCTCAAGATTTTATATTGAGAAAATCATTTATGACAAATTATTTTAGAAAATTTAATAATCTCAATTCACCCCTTTTTGGATAATGGTTGTCATGACCAACATGCACGTTTAAATGTTATTTCACATTTTTTTCATGTTTTGTATAGGGAAAGAAATAAGAAATTATATCAATAAAATTTCTTATTTCCTACCAAAATTTTTTTTTATATCAATACAAAATCTCTCCATAAATGCCATGAAAGCACTGTTTTCCTTTGATTGTAGAATGAATTATTGGCTTGCACTAATTTTATTTAAAAGTTTCTATAACTAAAAGAGAAACTTTATTTTTCTCCCAGCTATAACATTAATTTGATATCAATTTGCCGTAATCAATCCTTCTCAAAAAATCTCACCGTTTATTAATATATGTCATAAAATGATATGATTTATCTAATATTGTGTGCTTGCTTTTGTAATAAAAAAATGTAATATTATGTGCTTGAGGTGATATTACATTGGCATTGCAAATTTGTCAACCAATATTTCTGAGAAGATAAGTTTGATTGCTTTGAATAATTTTTCACTATGATTGGTTGGAAGAAGCCTTCATTCAGTTCATTGGCTCAATTCAATAACGAAAGGCTCTTTGAACGGAATGAAAAAAATTAGTATCCGAATGTGGAAGAGATATTTTCGCATACATTGTTTCCTTATAAATTGCATAATTCTTCCTTATCCCACTTGAATTCCATTTTTCGGCGATTCAAGTGAATAACTAAAAGGTTTTTTTAAAAAAAAAACTAAAAAGCTTTTATTTCTTTTTATAAATTTCGTCCCTTAAATTGAAATAATTTGAATTTGAAAAATTGATGTCTTTTAATACATTAAAATATCTCTCTCTCTTTTTGTTAACACTAAAAGAACTTCACTCAATAGAAGAAACAAGGGACACTACAAATTGATTCAAGCAAATATGTTGGGGCATTCCCCATCCACATATTAGAGTAAAAACTAAGAGTTAAGCCAACAGAGACAAGAGCATCACTACATAAAGATTGATGAGAAACCAAAGGAGCATGACCAAACCAATATCTAAATCCTAGCTTTCAGTCTATCAACATCTTCCGCACCCAGTCAAATACGACTGAGAAGTGAGAATCCACAATCTTTTTTTCTATCTAGTTACAGATCAAATTTTTAGCTTCTGCAGGCACATTTCAACTACAAGTGGTCTGGGGATTGGTCACATTGAACCCTTGCTTGGAAGACGATTGACCAGAGAGGAGACAGACATTGTTATCAGTCACACATGTTCCTGCACACCTCATGCCTTTCCAAAAAACCTTCTCTGTTGGGACTTTCCATCAAATAGCAGGGAGGACATCCTTTCCCTACTGATTTGAAATCCCATCTCGAACAAAAAGGGACCCAAATAGGCACCATTAACAAGAACCCTAACAAGATACGATTTTTACTTGCATCCGGAGGCTTTCGTGGGGGCGTTTGAGACCTAGCTCGATGGAGGTGGAGCGTCGCATATTTCTTCATATCGGAAGTTTGTAGGAGCTATTGAGACGGTGGCTGAGGTGGGGGCTGCTCGACCGTGGCATGAACCAGAGCGGGTATGGGAGAGAGCACAGGGGTGTCGGGCGCTGGTTCGGAGGCTCGTGGGGAGGTGGCGAGTTGAGTGAATCTCCGGTTAAGGAGCTAGTCCTCCATGGGTGGCTGAGCCAGAGATTATTAGGAGGAGGTGGAGGTGGTGCGAAGGGTGTTTGCTGGGAGGAAGGAAGAGCAGCAATGGCCGAACCCCAACAGGTGGGGGGAGGAAGCCTCCATGAAGGAGGGAGTATGACTCCAAACTAGTGGAGGAAATGACCCTAATAGATGGCGGCCCATAGGGAGGAAGAAGAGAGAAGGCATAGCTTCTCTCTCTAGGGTTGAAGAATAAATCTCTCCTTTTATAGGCAACACATAGCACATGTAAAATAGATTCCTACGTACATTTTTAGTTTGTATAGATTAAAGAATATTGATATAGATTGTAGATTATAGATAAATTTTCCAACAAGCACATGGATAGCTAAAATCATAGCAGAGACGTAGCATGACTTAGATCAGATATCTAAAATTCAGAGATTTATAAGCATAGTATCAACACTGTAACAAACAGTTCAAAAATCAGCAGATCAAACAGACATTAAACACAACATATCAAGGCAAAGTAACTGAATGACTTCAAACATTAAACTTAGATTCCCTATTTCTCCCCCTTTTGTCATCAGACAAAAAGGGAAGAAACCATTAGGCCATCATTGTCAGGTTGGTTTGAAAACACACAAAAAAACATAGTTTGATAAAAAAAAATTATGAAGATGATGGGGTGCAGGTGGTTGATTGTTTTGGCGCATGGACTCCTTGCACTCAAGTAAGAAAAAAGTGAGACTTTCCGCAAACAACTGCTTGATGTAATCCTTGAGTTCATCAGACAGAGGTGTAGATAATGGTGTTGAAGGTGCTTGGACAGGCAGTGACTTTTGAACAGAAGAAACAGCTTGATCAATCTCAACAACTGATGATTCTTGAACAGTCACAAAAATTGGATCAGATACAGATTCTGGAACAAATGCAACAAGTTTTTGATCTTTTGGATTTTCAGAGGATTGAGAATCTTCTTGAATGACAGACTGAACTGGTTTCTCAAATCTTGCAATAATTTCAGGATCCACTTCTTCTTCTTCTCTAGCTTCTCTGAAGGGAATACCAAGAATATCATCTTGAAACATGAAGGTCCATGGCTCATCAACAGATATACAGCCTTCTGTTGGAGTGTCCAATTTTTCATCAGAAGATAAGCCAGAAGAAGTGGCTTCTTGATAACATTGCCAGATCCAATGTAGCCAGAAACAGACCGCCATTTCTTCCGGATGTCTTTCAACAATTAAAGGGGGACACTTCATCTCAAACTTTGTTCTATAAGGCAATGGCACAATATTTCTATACAGCCTTGGATCCTTGTTCTTGTTTAAGTCCAAAACAGGCAATCTAGGAACGATGTGATCAGGGACAACAAGAACTTCAGGTTCTCCATATTGAAAGTGCAATGGCAAGATAGACTTGTCTTTCAAGGAAGACTCAGCAACCAACATGCTTTTTAGAATCAAATCCCTTGGATCAAGGAATTCTCCCCAAGCTTCAAGGCAAAGGGGAAAAACTTCCAATGTGTCTGTAAATATCTGGGGCTTTCTGGTCTTGCAAGCAAGACTAAAACTTCAAGCTCTCTTTTGGAAAACAGACTTGCAAAGAGCTCTCTTTTCCCATTTGTCAATAATGGCACGCATCACACCAAATGTGCATCTTCAAAACTTTTTATCCTCAATGATTGTTCACAGAAAATTTTTCTTATGGGATGTAGAGGGTAAAGGCGGATGCTCAACAAGGGGGACCGAGTTCATTCTGAATTTCAGACGGAACAGGTTCACTGGACTCATATGCATAAGGCATGTATGCAAATGGTGAATAGGATGTTTTTAGATCAATAACAACTTCTGGTGAAAGAGCAGAAAGCTCTTGCTTTGAAGATGGTGGAATATGATCGAGAGGCTCGTTCGGTGAATGTTATGATGAAACTTGAGATGGTGTTTCAACTTTAGGTTGAGATGATATTTTCAAAGGTTTATGAGGAATGGTTGCTAAACTTTGAGTGAGTGGGGGTAAAGTGTTTGGTGGTGCAGGGTTAAGTGTTGAGATTTCATGTTTAATAAACGGAATGAAAGATGGTGCAGGTGCATCGGGGATAGGTTCATGTGGAATGGGTTCATCATGATGAATGGACTCAGGCAAAGAATCATATGAACTCTCGGATGCAGCATCATCGGGAATATGCACAATGTCGTGTAATGAATCGGAATCAATGACATAAATGTATTCAGGTGATGGTTCATGCAATGAGTTTTCAGACTTTGAATCGAAATAGTAATTGGATTGTCCGGACTTGGTGATCTTCCGATTGGTAGCTTTGCGGGCATGGAACCTCCAAAGCATCATCAGAATTTCTTTTCCTCTTGAGAATGAAGCTTATCGTCTGATTATCCTCCTCATCCTCCTTTGGTTCAATAAAAGCTTTGACCAATCTTCTCCTCTTTCTTGGGGGTGATGGATCAGGTGCTACTTCGCTTCTTGTTCCTCTCTTACCATTTCTGCTGTGCTTTGTTTCATGAAAGCCATTGTAGATGGTAACTTCATTCTCATAAGTATAACATTAATGCGACCAAAAGCGGGTTGCAGAACACCCTGTCCAAGTCTCTTCTTATCACTTGGACTCAGCATATCATATACTTCATTGACTCGATGGTTCCTTAAAACTTTGGACAACAATCCTCCAAAAGACATAACAGACTTCCTACCATGATGACCAGATACAATATTTCTAAACTTTGTAAACAAGATGCGAGGAAAATTTATTTTTCTTCCTCCTCTTGCCATGAGATGACTTAAACAGAAAACATGCAACACGGAGAGCGAAAATCTTGATCCAACCAAATGAAAGATTGATTTGTTCAGGATTTGATGAAAGATCCTTGCTTTGTCGAACATCCACACTGGCTTCAAGGGTGTTGGAGTGCCTGGAGGTGCTAGGGTATCATAAATAGCGTCAAATCCACCAATGTCGTTAACCCAATCGTCAGTGTCCACTACACCTTCAATTCTAGTATCGCTTGCAATAGTTCCTTCATTCACAACAACGTCAATGCCCAAAGATCGAACCCTTGACTTCATTTTTCGTTACTTTAGCAGATTTCCGAATCGACGTAACCATACCTGAATAAACCACCGGAGGCTCCGAGAAGTAACCGGACCATCCAGCTAAATCGAAGTCAGAAATGACATCAATTCCGAAATCATCCTTTAGAGCTTGAAGATTGAACATATATTCGACGGCAACCTCAACATTGTCGAAATCAAAGACAACCTTTTTCCTTCTTTCTGCTTTTCCTTTTCTAGTAGTTTTTATTTTGCTTCTACTCCCCATTGATGAAGGTTGAAGAAGAGAAAGATGTTGAAAAGGTGAAAAGATTTTGATAAAACTTACTTGAAAAGCTACCGTTTTAGAAGAAGATGAAGAAGAAGGAAGGTCTTATTTTTCGAGCCAAAAACCCGTAATAATAAATATTAAAAACAATTTGAAAAGACAGATGGTTAAATGTGATCAAGATGGGACCCACGTAGCAGTATTTTATTTAAGACCAAGGGTACCTTTGGAAGTTCATTAGGAAATAGAGTGGACTGCTTAATAACCAGGGAAGACAATTTGGATCATATATAATAGGTATCAATAAAAAATATCTATAACTGATAGGATAAATATCTGTTTATGGATAAAGGTACGGGTTTGGATAACTACTCACAAATAAGTGAGGGTATGGATACGGGTATTCTAGTACCTACTTGCCCCACACCCACCCACACACACACACACACACACACACACACACACACACACACACACACACACACACACACACACACACACACACACACACACACACACACACACACACACATATATATATATATATATATATATATTTATATTAGTATATATAATTATAATTATATATCAATTTTTAAGAATAAATTATGTAAAATTTCTAAACCTATGGTTCATTAGTGTTTTTCATTTTCCGAACTTACAAATTCATGAATTTATTGTTTTTTATGTTTATTGTGATATTGACTCATTTTGGATGTTTTAGAATTTTTTTATTTGGTATAATATTTTGGTTTGTAATGTTTTATGAGCATATTTGAAAGATTTTTAGATGGTTTTTAATTGAGTTATAATGTTCTTTATGTTATTTATTTCTTTCTCTTAGTTAAAGTGCGGGTGTGGATACTTAGATAAGCGTTTCTCTTATTTATAATCTCTAGGTATGGGTAAGCGTACTAAAGTTGCTACCAACGAGGGTATGGGTTTGGGTACGGGTATTTTTTTCAAACATGGGTATGGGGACGAGTACTATATTACCCTACCAAAACCCTACCCATTGTCATCCATATTAATAATAGAGTGATTAGTAATTGAGGAGTGAAAAGGTAAAAGTGAAGTTGACACAGGCAAACACAAGAAATGGGGGTGAATTGTGTTTGTTAATAATTTTTCTAAAACAACCTTTTAAAACTGTTTTTCTCACACCAGGATATATAAACCAGATGCACACACTGAAAAATAACTTTTGAGATTTAACAAAAGCAATATCAAAACCCCACAGTCAGTATAAACAAATAAAGCTGTAAGAGTTTAAGGATAGAAGATTCATGCAGATGAATTTATCCTGGTTCACTCTCTTCCAACCAAGAGCTATGTCCAGTCCCTTCGACTTGAAGGTTTTATCCACTATTTCTCCAAATAGATTACAACCAAATATTCAACACCTCTCCAGGCTACAAGCATTCCTTTCTTACCAAGCCTCTTCAGGGTCTAACTCTAACAAAAAGATTTTAACTTAAGATCTTCTTAACTCACTATATGTGAGGATATGAAAGTTTAAGATCTGTTGAATATTTTCACAATATTCAAACTAAAGAATACAGACTTTTGCTTTTGAAAGAATGAAAGAAATGAGAGCTAGTTCTCGTAAATATTGGATTGGCAAAAGTTGTTCTTCATCGCTTGAGGTCCTCTATTTATAGTGACCTTTTTCTACTCTTGAAAAGCTTCAACGGTCATTTTGAATTTCCTGTTTAAAGATAGCATTGAATGCACAATATCCGTTGTGACTAAAAGCTTGATCGTGGCCATGCTGAAATGTATTCTTGGTTATCAGGGTAGTACAGAATGGAGGCTTACTGCTCTCTGCATTTGCAGCTTGAAAACTATTTTTCCGCCTTTATGTAACTTCCAAATTTTTCTAGCCATAAAGGTGCTATCGTACAGATCGTTTTACATTTCCCATTATACTGTGTTTCTTTTTGTATTTCCTCGATGGTACTATGTTTTTCTCACAAGGAAACAAAGCATTAAGTATATAAACCAAATTAGAAGAACAAAAATTCTCTCGAAATAAGTATCAATCATTTGAAATAAATATGATTCATTGTGGACCGGATTGAAATTATTTATGAAGGCTTATCATAAAGATGAGCTCGTCTACTTAAAAACCGCGTCTACTTAATTCTATGTGAAACTAAGTCTATTCACTCTTTCATTTTGCTCGTCCACCGACGTGGCATATCCTCTCGTCTACTCAAGTCTTTGGACTTGCTATATCTTAGTGAGTTATTTTGATCTCCGTCTAGTGACGTAGAATTAAAGTCCGTCTACTTACTTAAAAAAGGATCTCGTCTGATGATGTGGCAAGTTAAGCTCGTCCATTCAATTTGAAACTTAGATTCCGTCTAGAAGAAATATTTTAATATTTCGTCTACTTAGAAATTCTCATGCCTCGTCTAATTAAGTTTCAGTCTACTCAAATAAATAAATAACTTTACCAAGCATTTGAGCAGCCTGTCTACGCGAGTGGATGTGGATTTCTTATTTAGTCCAAGCAGATATATGAAAACTTTTTCTAAGTTTCCATAACTTATAAGATTCAAGTGATCCTGCAAAACTAGATAACCTTGTTAGATCTCAACTAACACTTTGCTAAGCAAATTTAATCCTTTTGTTAACATCAAAACTTAAAGATTAATTAAATCCAAATCACTTTGGTTCCAACAATCTGTTTTATATATCCTCGTGTGAAAAAAACAGTTTTAAAAGGTTGTTTTAGAAAACAAAACACAATTCACTCCCCTTCTTGTGTTTGCCTGTGTCAACTTCAGTTGGTATCAGAGCTCAGTCTCGAAAGGGTTGAGCATCTAACAAGTGTTGAGGGAGTACGATCCAACAACCATGGATGCAGAAGGACAAGCTATCAACAGACCTCCTCTCTTCGATGGAACTGACTATGACTACTGGAAGAAGAGGATGATGGCCTTCCTTGATGTACTGAGATTCATATTTGCAATTTTTATCTTGCCAAAATCAACAGCTAACATTGGTTTTTTAGTTAAAATTCGTGCTTGCTCTTCAGATGACCTAGCAAAGAATGAATTCATGGATTCCTTGAGCTTTGAAGATCTTGGAAAGGAGATGACAATAGGGAAATTCGGAGAGTTTATTCTAGTTAATCACAACATCCCTGAATCTTCCATACAAAATTTTGGGAAGGTTGATCTTTGTCTCAGTAAAGAGATGGCAGAGGCGGAACTTGTGCAAGGCAGACAAGTTGTCCTTGGATCCAACTTTGTGAAGCACCACTTTGTTCAACAGTTGTTGAAGGATTCGAACAATGTCCTTCATTTCTACAGATTTCCATGAGTGATTCCTTACTGTATCCTCTCTCATTAAGAAGACTTTAATGACCTCAGTACCACCTAGTTCATTCTCCTATGACTCAGTAAAAACCATTCCTTCCGGAGCGCAGAAGATGACATCGGCAATAGTCTTCTCAGAAACTACTATCCCCTTTCCCAATATAGTAGAGGAGATATCAGTATCAGACTTGAAGTCTCCTCTAGAAATCCCTTATCAAATTGGGATAAATAGAGACTTTCTCAGCGAAGAGTCCTCCCCACCTAGCAGCGTTGACATACTTGCTGATATCTAGATTGTAGTCTTGTAAAACTCTGAAGTTGAAGAGGTTCTCAATAGCCATATTAAGCTTGCCCACATTGAAGGTTGAAGAAGAAGCCAATTTTAGTGATTTGAGAGTTAGGGTTTGAAAGCAAAGAGATAGGGAGCTCGAGAAATCTCAGAGATGACAGGGTAATGAAAGGTTTCTCAGTGGGAAGAGGGTTGCTTTAAAAATGTTTTGAATTTCAAAGGTTTTTCTTTTAGAAATAAATCAAAAAGAAAAATATTTGACAAGACATGTCATTAAGGATAAAACGACATTAGTATTTTGAAACTATAAAAAGGTTATGATGGGATTGATGGAAGTACTGACTCAGCAGAGAGAATAAAGGATAAATTTGTCATTGAGACAAAATAAATGCAAGTCATAAATATATGTATGGACGGGTCCAAACAAGATGCAAACATGCATAGACGCGACATGCAGTGGACGCGACACACAAATACAATGGACGCGATATGCAATGGACGCGTATTTTAGTCATACAATGGACTTGAAGTTCTAGGTATTGAGAAGTTGTGAATAATACCACACCATTCTCTTTGTGGTGTTCTAGGTATTGATAAGTTGTGAAGAATACCACTCTCTTCACAAAACTTATGAAATAGCTCATTTTCAAACTCTCCCCCATGGTCACTTCTGATTGAAGTGATACACATGCCTTTTTCATTCTGTACACGTTTGCAGAATATATAAAAGACCTTGAAAGACTCATCCTTGTGAGCTAGGAACATAACCCATGTCCATCTAGTGTAGTCGCCTACAATAACTAGACCATATTTCTTACCACTAATAGAAACAGTCCTTGTTGGACCAAAAAGATCAATGTGTAGCAACTCTAGTGATCTATTGGTACTAACAACAGTTTTAGATTCAAAAGAACCTTTGACTTGTTTTCCCTTTTGACATGCATCACAGAGAGCATCAGATTTGTACTTGAGGTTTGGTAGCCCTCTTACGAGGTTATGCTTATTTAGCTTTGAAATTAATTTCAAGCTTGCATGACCTAGCCTTTTGTGCCAAATCCATCGCTCATCTTCAATGGACACTAGACATGAGACACTCTGATTTGAGAGGTCCTCCAAGTCAATCTTATACAGATTGTTTTTCCTTTTAGCAGTGAATAGAAGCGATCCATCATTTTTGTTGACATTACACATGTTCTTATCAAAAGAAACAACATATCCACTATCACATAATTGACTTATAGTTCGCAGATTATGTTTAAGACCATTAACCAAGAGAACATTGTCAATGGAGGGAAAATGATGTTTACCAATTTTACATATACCAGTGATCTTCCCTTTCTGGTTTCCTCCAAATGTGACCCAGCCACCATCTTTGGCTCTAAGGTCTTGGAACATACACCTTTCTCCTGTCATGTGTTGTGAGCACCCACTGTCAAAGTACCAAGATGTTTGTTTCTTTCCTGTTGTTAAACAAATCTGCAACATGTATTATATTATCTTTAGGTACCCAACATGTATGCATCTAGATGTAGTATGCCTATTCTTTCCACACACTTTGCAAAAGGTGTTGGACGGGCCAGACTTGGTTATTAAACCGAACCGACCCGCTCGGTTATTAAAAAAGGTGGTAAAAAAACCAAAAAAATCGGTTTTGATCGGTTTTCGGTTATTTTGGATCGGTTTGCAGTTTTTTTTCTTTTGGATCAGTTTGGATCTGAACACCTCCACCGGGAAGCCTTTTTTCGGTCCTTGTTGGTCAATCCTATAATTACTGAAGTGCCATTGATGAAAACACTATGTTCTCCGTGTTTTTTTTTTTATGTTTTGAGAACAAAAAACTACAAAACCAAATAAAAACAAGATAAAGATGTTCTCTAATTTTAGTTTTTAAAACAAAAAATCAGATATTATTTTTAAAATTAATTTTCACAAAACACTCTTATCAAACAAATTTTTTTATATTTTTGTTGTTAAAAAAAAAATAGTAATCAAACATGCCCACAGTTTCTGATTTGGTTTGTTTAACTTTGGTGGTGTTGTTCAATCCTAATCTTTGCTATCATTTTAGGCCGGAGATTTGCAGCTTGGTATAAGTCTGTTTTCTTCACCTTGTTTGTAAGGTTGAGTTGGGGTACCTCTCAATATTATCCTTTGCTTATAAAAAACATTCAAGTAGTTAATAGTTTTTTTAGACAAAGACCAAAGAAGTTAATCAATACATTGTATCCTAAAATACTTATAATCTTAAATGCATGTGAAAAACACATCTAACATACCAGACTTTGAAAGTTTAACATTTGTGCATGGTTCAACATGTAGGCAAAGTGATGGTTGTTTTGACATAGACTCACAAGAAAATGTACATAACGAGGAACATGAAAATAATTGGTTGGTTTAAGAGGATAGTACATATGCTTTGCGGGAAATAGTGATTGTTGAAGGTTTAGGGGTGTTCATCAACTGATCCAAACCGATTCAAACCGTAAAAATCGAACCGAAAAATCGAAAACCGAACAAACCGAAATTTTTTATTGGATTGGATCGGATTTTGGATCCTATAGTGAAATCCAATCCAATCCAAACCGATCTATTATATACATATACTATTATTTTTGAAATTATAGTATTACTCATTCTTAAACATTATTCTTCATACTTTTATGTCCCTCATTCTCTTTAATATTTTTGTTGGAATGACATATATAAAACTATTTAGAATAAATATTAATGTCTTGAAATTATATTTTACTAAAAGTTTTGATACATATCATATATATATATTTGATTGAGTAATCAGGAAAAATAGGAAAACAATTAAGTAAATTTGAAAAATAATTTGCTACAATTTATTTGTAGCCGATTCAAGGGAAAAAAAATAGGATTAGTGGGAATAGATATAGAGAATTAATATAAAAGAACGTGTTAAAAAATATCAATAATTTTTTTCTTCTCAAACTCCCAAATTAAAACAAAGACTATTTTTTATCCACTATTAAATAAGTAGAAATGACACTTGACATTAGAAAAAAATAAAGTATGACAAAAACCGAATTATCCAATCCAATCCAAACTGCATTTGATTGGATTTGATCAGATCGAATTTTTTTAAGGAAGTAACTGATCCAATCTAAACCGCACGATGTTTTCATCATTGGATCGGATGATTTTTTAGTTCAAAATCGATCCAATCCAATCCGCGAACACCCCTATTTGAAGGTTTCTGAAATTATGAACGGGAGCAATATATATTTCGTTTTAAAACAAATTTTAACATATATTTATTGGTATAAAACAAATGATAGAAATAATAAAAGTTTTTTCCAATCAAACAAGTTTTTAAATTTTTTTGTTCTAAAATCATATTTTCAGAACAAATTTATCAAGCTGATTTATTTTCTCTAGCTTTTAAAACTATTATTAAAATGATGTTATCAAACAGTTTCTTTTATTATTTTGTTTTAAAAAATAGTTCTTAAAAATTACTTTACAAAACAATTTTAAAAAACAAAAAAAATCAAAATACAATCAAACAAGAAACAAGCCGCAATCTCTGTTCTGATGTCAAGCCGCAATTTCTGTTCTGATGTTGTTTTGTTTTACGCCTCTCCTCCTATTTCATAGACGTTGGATTTATAAGAAGGAGAAAAATAACAAATCTCTCAGGCCAGCTGTAGGAGAGGACGACAGTGAGAAAATCAACCTGGGTCTTGGGTGGTTGTTGGGCGCATAGAGGGGAGTGTACCGTGTGCTCTTATTTTGGGTGGTTGTTGGTCCGCACCACCCCCTACGTCCATACGCAGATCCGCGTCGCCCACGACGCCCTCCGGAACGTGAACCAGCTTCCATCTAGATCCGAACCGGACCATCTCTTCAACCACAATCATCGACCTCCACTGCCACAAACCGCCGTCCAGACGTCGTTCGTCTATGTTGCAATACCCTTTTTTTATGGTTGTGTCCTTCGTTTTTTTTTGTTGTTTGTCTATGTTGCAGCTAGGTAATTTTTTTTATGGTTGTGTCCTTCTTTTCTGCATGATGGCCTTGTGGAGGGTTTATCTTTTGCTGCAATATGGGCCTTAGAGTATGTTTTGTTTGGGTGCTAAACTGTGTTTTAAGTCCAACTCTGATCTGCTTCTTGTTGGTGAGTTTGGTCTTAGTCAAAACAAAAAATAAATCTGTTGCTTTTAGGAGTCTTTTATGTAATGTTTGGATTGAAGTAAGCGGATGAAATGGAGGGGAATGTGAATGATATGGTGTTTCGTTATTTGGATTGTATAAAAGATTATTGAATGAAATGAGACTGAATGGAACCCATTCCATCCCATTCCACCACTTACACCCTCCAATTTGGACGGAATGAGATGGAAGCAAGATCTCATCAATTATAAAATGATAAAATTACTAATTTGCCAAACCCTTATCTTTCACAATCAAGCAGCTTCCTTCGACATCTCCAAATTACTCCTCACCAAGTCTCTCTCTGCAACCATCAAATATGCTTACCGTCGGTTTTTTTTACGAGATATAGGAATTAAATATGATTATAAAATATTTGTTAAATGAAGGGTAATATAGGAATTAAAAATTTATAGCTCATTCCATTCCATTCACTTAATAAATACAATATCCAAACGATGGAAAGAAAATTTATTCCATTCCACTCCGCTCTATTTCGTTATGTTCGGTTCCATTCCATTCCATCTCTTTCTACCAATCCAAACATAGCCTTAGGATTCCTCTTTTTTAACTTGCGGCCCACTTTATTTGTTTTTCTTCTAAAAAATCTCGGCAACTTTTTTCTAATGAAATTCCTTTTTTTTTAAAAAAAATCTTCATTTTCTTGTTTTAAATGAAAAACTCTTTTGAAAATAAAAATAATCTTTTTAACATAAATCTCTTTTCAGTTCACATAATAATCTATTACGTTTGATGTATGATTTTTTACGTCGTATAAATTGTAAAGATTTATCGTATAGTTTAGCTATCTTTATCGATCGTACTCAGAAGGTCAACATATAATTTTGATCATTTCCATGATTGAAGGTGTTATATACTCAGAAGTTTGGTAGCAATTCTCTTTGATCATGTTATCACAACAGGTAACACTTGTAAAATACTTGAATACAATCAAGAAGTTATTTGAATTTTTCTATTCATTGCATGTTCCCATTTTGAGAATCTATAAACTGCGTAAAATTTGTTGTAATCCCCAATATGGAGCAACTTCTTCCAGATTGCATATATTGTAGGTTTATCTTGGTTTGGATTAATTTGTAACCTTTTCATTAAGTCCTATAGGTTGAAGGGTAGAGTTTTCTTTTTTGGGTGCATATACACTTTAGTGTTGAAGCTGCCATAACCTATTGTTGATTCTGTGATAACTTAATGTTGAAATATCACACAAGCGTGATGTTGCTAGGCAGTTTATGAAATTATTTCTTCTTGATGTTGGCGCTGGCAATCCATAACTATATTCAGGAGTTTCCTTGGCTCTCCATATCAGCATATTTAGAAGTTCCTAAAGCTTTCCTTGATTGTCTTTTCAGCTAGGATACTATCAGAAATTGATCCAAGACTACTCTCGTACTCTTTATCTAAATATTTCCTAATTGGTTATGGTTATTAACTTTTCTCCCCAAAAATATTAAGAACTTATTCAGTAAAATATTAAATATAATCAAGTACTAAATACTTCGTAGATTCGAAGTGCATTTAATTTTCAAATAGGTGCCCATGAAGTATTTAGTGAAATTTTGCATCAAATGCTCCTAAAAAGAGTAACACCTCTGTTTTCACATCTTAGACTTGACTCTTTACTTTAAAACCTACATGTGCATGCACTGACAGTATTACCACCGAACATAGCATCAACTTGTGATATATATTATGAACATAGCATGATTGCGTGATAAAAAATGCTGTTGAGTGTCAAGAATATGTTGAATGTTCCAGTCAACAAATTTGATATATATAGCAACCTTTAGTGTGTTTATAAAAAAATAAAAACTTGGCAATTACCTAAATATCAACCTACAGAACTTGTTTCATGACCAACATAACAAATTCATAATCCATCAAAGTTTTTTAAGAAAAAATAAAGCAACTACAGACAAATAACATACCTCCTTCAGATAGCATGACTATATATATATATATATATATATATATATATATATATATATTTATAAGCAAAAATGTATTGAAAAGAGCACTAGGGGTACTCAACCTAAATACAAGAAAGAAATTGAAAGAACATAAAAAGGAAACAAGAGAGATGTTCAACCAGGAGCCAAAGATCACTACACGGTTGAACCTATAATTTGTCTCCACACCCACCAAAACTATTCCGACAAGCCTAAAACCCCACAAGAGAGAAAACCGAACAGCATACCCCCCCTTTTTCACGAATAAAAAGCTAAACCATCAACCAAGACCACCATTGCTTGGCCAGGAGCCTCACTCCCAAAAGCCCTTTATATGTAGAAACTTGTTTCCCCACCATCAAAAACGCTAAACCACCCTAAATCAAACCCAAACAATTTGCAGAAAACTTATTTCTTCCCCACATTCCAAAAGAGCAAAGCATCGTTGTAAGCAGCAGATCTAAGGATGGCTCTATTTCGAATCTTACTATGAATATCCGAGAAAGAATTACTAACATGTTGGGATCTAGTAGGAGAAACATTATGAACCATAGGTTTCTTCCCCTCCACAATAGTCGCTCTTCTCAATTCCTCCGTGTAACAACTG
Source organism: Sophora flavescens (assembly GCA_030762895.1). Classification (NCBI taxonomy): domain Eukaryota; kingdom Viridiplantae; phylum Streptophyta; class Magnoliopsida; order Fabales; family Fabaceae; genus Sophora; species Sophora flavescens. The sequence goes on along the minus strand of JAUPTC010000146.1, from coordinate 36,011 downwards.
ACCCCTTGTTGAGCATTCTCTAGCGATGATTGCCATGAATGTCACTATTCACAGCTTACTCGAGTCACCCACATTTCTTATATAGACAGAAACTTACATTTCCATTTTTGTTTCAATATATAACACGTCTGGCAATAGCACACATTTAATATCTCAATCACATATACGGTGAATCCTGATAGACAATTAAGTATGGTTATTTATTTTCATTATTAAATTCTGAAGAAGGAAGGTTGACTATTTTGTTATCTAGTTATTAGTTACCTAATATTCTACCAGAGTCGGGGAATGTTCATTTAACAGGCTAAATTGTTTCATTTCCTTTTAATTAAAAAATGAATGTATTAGATGTTATTAATATCATAGTGTCTATAAAATATAAATATTAAATCTACAAAGTAGGAGGAGATGGTTACTGGCTAGTTAATATAAAGTAATATAAGCTTCTTCATTTTATCCTGATTAGTGTGATATGCGAATTTTATTGAGCATGTTAGTAGTACAATCCTTCCACAAATTGTACCAGTCAAAGTACATGCTGGTTATTAGAGTATATGATAGCTTAGCTTTAGCATAGCTTGCAACATAACTGATCTGCGTCCATGGAGGAATCTATTGGAACTCGGATCCAAACTCCGGTCACCCGAGCTTCATGGTCTTCTACGTCGATGATGAGCTTCAATCCTTCTCTCTCTGTGAAACTTGATAATCATAATTTTCTCTTGTGGAAGTGGAAGCAACAAGTTGAGGCGATTATGCTAACCAACTTCATCGATATGTTGTGAACCCTAGCATTCCATCGATGTACAATTATGAATAAGATCGAGCTCTTGATCTTGTTTCGATGCGTATTAGCTCGGCTTGTTCAAGATAATATGTTGTTTATGTGGTTGCTTAGCTCGATTTCTCAAATCTTCAATTCTTATCTTCGTTCTAAGGTTCGTCAGTTTATTATGAATTGAAGAATACGAAGAAATGTCCCAGATCGCTCACCGAGTATTTGATGCACATTCGTGCTCTTGTTGACTCCGCTCCAAGCAATCGGAGATCTAGTGACCGAGCAAGATCACATTGACACAATTTCGTAAGGTTTTTTGGAAGAATATAACTCTTTTGTCATGATGATCTATGCTCGAATTGAACTGGCATCCGTTGATGTTATTGAAGCACTCTTAATTGTTCAGGTCGCACAATTTGAGAGATACAAGCAAGAGCTTCCTTTGTCCTCTATATCACTCAACCTAACTCAAGCCACTTCGTATGGTGATTCTTCTGCTCCGAGAAACAACTCCGAGTTCAATTTGAATTGAGGAGGTTGTCGAGGACGTGGTGGTCGTTGTCGTGGTGGTCGAGGCCATTGAGGTCGCAATGGTGATAGACCTACATGTCAGTTGAACCAATGCTACAATACTATAGTTAACCGATTTTTCTTACATAACTGCATATTAATAGATTAAGTATTTTTTTCATTTCATTTGTGTCTTTCAAGTGTGCCCTACAGAGGGAAAAATCTAGTTTCTTTAATCATTGCAGACCTGGATTTACATTGCCTCACAGGTGAAGAGCTAGTATCATTTTTGTAATTAGATGTTTTAAATCATGGATTGATAATAAGGATGTGCACATTAATGTTAAGGGAAATGCTAACGAGTGTTTTTAGGGCATTCTTTAAGGAACTTAAAAGAAAGTTTACATTGGGAATTTGTGTATTTAACATTTGAAAAAGTGAAATTGTTGGTTTTCCAATGAAAACTTACTTTTCTTGATTCCTTAACGAGTGTTCGAAGGGCACTCCGTTAGCATGACCCTAAAGTTAAAATTCATTGAATTGCTCACGTTTCCATGGTTTCCGTGGTTTACCAAAATAGTTTCATTTGTCTATGGATTAGAGATTATTGTTTGATCTCTTTCTTAATGCCTGATTGACGATTTTTTTTACCTTCATGTGTATTAATAAAATGGTATTTATAAGATATTATTGTATTATTGTATACAGAAAACGTTGATCTGGATAATATGATCGTTGATGAGAGCCAAAGACGGTGAAATGATCAGGAGGCTTCCTCTACATTAAGGCAGGAAAAAAAGCAATGGTAAGTTTTGTATACTGACACATTTATTAGTCATTACTAATTAGTGCTCCCGTGTGTATTAAATATAGAATGAATTAAATTGTGTTGAACACGTTAATATAGCAAACATCCTTAATGTCATTGAAATATGCTGCAATAATCAAATTCTGATTCTAGCTATTTCATAGGTGTATTGTGCACATATAGTCATGCATTACAATTATTGTTGAATTCTTGCTCAGAACGCACTTATTTTAGCTATTTATTTTTTAATTTTGCTGAAAACATGTTAGACAAAAAAGCCAATCTAGTGCTATAGAACTCCTGCCATGTGCAGGGTCCAAGGTAGAGTGGGACCGTCTATATCGGCATATAGTGGGCGGTCTTACCTTATATTTCCAAGATAACAATTCCATGACTCGATCAATAACATGCATGACATGTTTGACCTTAAACAAAAACATATTTTGATTGGTTAAACATACAATGTATACACTTGAGTTGAGGCAAAAATTATAAAATAACATGTATATATTGTACAAGAGGCAATATAACATTGATCATAGATTTGCAAGTCGTGCTTATTGTAGGTATTTTCTACTTTTTGGATAGATCATTTTAGTGGTATTTTCTACTTTTTTCAAGTCGTGCTTATTGTAGGTATTTTCTACTTTTTGGATAGACCATTTTAGTGACTAAAAGAGGTATACCTTTAATGGTATCTTGAGATGATGTGAGGCCATAAGAAAATAAGAGCGAGAAATACGAACAGTCCTAATAGATGCTTATTCACTCTTCGTGTATCTACCAGATCATCACATAAGAAAGTAGCATGAACATGTTGGTCATGCAGTAAAGCCCACATGTTTAACTGAAACCTTGCCACTTAATTTTCTTGCTTGCCTTCATAACAAGGTCCTGATTTGTCACTTGACCACAAGTCTCCTCAATCGTAGACAATATGGCATTGCTAAAAACGCCACAAACTTCTTTTGGATTTCCAGAAAATGATACCTCCTTGGCATATCGATAACTCTGGCAAGCACTAAAAAAATATTGCAACGTGTAAGGCTGCTCTTGCTTGGCCCAACAATTCACTCTACTAGTTCATACCCTTCACGTTGGCTTCTGTCCAAGCCAAAGCTCACCTTATTGCTCACAAAGCTTAGTCCTCAGGAAAGTCTTCAAATTCAGTGACAGAGCGTGAATTTCGACACTGTTTCATTGTGTTGTATCCTATTTGTTCCTTGGCGCCTTCAAAATGAGGCCACAACTGTGGCAGCAATATGCTAATATGGTAAACGAACAACCAACCATTGGGGACCATGTCAACTAATCCCCTAAAGACATTATCTCCACAACAACCAACATGGTACAGTTAGCATGTTTTAAGTAACATGACACAACAATTATGAAAAATAGTAAAGTGAAAGAAATGAATGACTAATAAGTAAAAAGACTAGAAAAGGCTACCTGTTATGTGCTTCCCATCAGAAGCAACAATGAATTCAGTGAACTCGGTTTGTCCTGTTGAATAGATCTAACGCGACCACCATGACCATTGAAGGGGAAGAATAACACATCATCGGGCTTTGCCGACCGTATTAGCAATAACGGTGCAGATAGTATGTTAGAGGCATTGAATATGAGTAAGTTGGGACAGTGTCAATCAGAACATTGATGTCTTTCTCTAAGAAACCAAAGCGCTTAAAGAGTCATTATTCTCCGGACATCGTTTTTGTACCCACTAAGCTTCTTGTAGTTAGTGAACTTTCCTATGTAGTTCAATCCCACCAGCAATGCCTTCTTCGACATTTGAACTTTGCTTCTTTGTCTTTTCTTGGAATTCATGAAGGGAGTGTTAAGCACGAAAACGATCGGAAAAGACAGATGATGATATTTGGTCCTATTTCGACCATTTGGAATTAAGGAAGTCTCGTATGTGTGTCTGTCTGTCGTTATTCGAACAAATTTATTATCTAAAATGGACTTAGTATGCCATTTCGCAATTATGTATGTACTAGCGTTTGTACGGATGCTTGAGCACATTATAAAATGAATGATTTTAGTTATTTTTTAAAATTTCAAGAATAATAAATAAATAAATAAAATTTAAAATTTTTATTTTTTAATTATTATTATTTAAAATTTAAAAAATAACTACAATCATTCACTATACATTGTGCCTTCGTATGCGTACAAACGCTGGTATGCGAAATGACATACTAAGTTTATTTTAGATAATAAATTTGTTTGAATAATGACATACACAAAAACACGCCAGACATACTTAATCCCAAACGGTCGAAATAAGACCACCTACCACCCTTCGTCTCATCTGGTCGTTTCGGCGCTTAACACTCCCTTCTTGAACTCCAAGAAACGGCAAAGAAGCAAAGTTCAAGTGTCTAAGAAGAAGACATTGTTGGTGGGATTGAACTACACAAGAATGTTCTTCAACAAGAAGAAATTGAGAGGGTGCAAAAACATTGTCTAGAGAATGAAAGAATGACTCCTTAAGCGCTTTAGTTTCTTAGAGGAAGACACCAGTATTCTGATTGCAATAACCCAACCGACATCATGCCCACTACCTCTAACATACTATCTACATTGTCATTGTTAATAGGGTCGACGAAGCTGGCGATATGATGTTCTTCCACTTCTGTGATCATGGTGATCGCGTTAGAGCTGTTCCACAGAACAGTAATAACACCGGTTTCATTGAATTTATTGTTGGTACTGATGGGAAGCGTGTCATAGATAGCGTTTCTCTAGTCCTTTTACATTTTAGTCATTCATTTCTTTCACTTTAATATTTTTCATATGATTGTTGTGACATGTTACCTTAAACATGCTAACTTTGCCATGTTGTTGGTGGTGCAGATAATGTCTTCAAGGAATCAGTTGACATGGTCCCCATGGGTTTTCGTTTACCATATTAGCAAATTGCTGCCACATCAGTGACCTCATTGATGGCGTCAAGGAATAAATAGTAGACAACACAACCAACGTCGAAATCCACGCTCTGTCTTTGGATTTGAAGACTTTCTTGGGGACTACAACTATCTGAGCAATACGGTGAACATTGGCTTGGACAGAAGCGAACGTGAAGGGCATGGGCTAGTTTAGTCAACTACTGGACCAATCAGGAGCAGCTTTCCACGTGGTGTATTTTGTTGAGTGCTTGCCAGTGTTACCAATAAGCCAAGGAGGTAACATTTTCTGGAAATGCTGACGAAGTTTGTCGCGTTTTCAACAATGTCATATTGTCTATGATTGAGGAGACTTGTGGTCAAGTGACAAATCATGGTCTTGTTATGAAGGCAAGCAAGAAACTTAAGAGGTAGGGTTCCAGTCAAACACCTCAACTCTACTGCAGTGACCAACATGCTCATGCTACTTTCTTGTGTGCTGATCTGGTAGATACAAGGAGAGTGAACAAGCATCTGTTGCCACTGTTGGTATTGCTCGTATTTATCGCTTTGATTTTCCTATGGTCTCGCATCATCTCTAGAAACCATCCAAGGTATGCCTCTTATAGTCACTAAAATGGCCTATCTAAAAAAGTTGGAAATACATACAATACCCACGACTTGCAGATATATGGTCGGTGTTGTATTTCCTATTGTTCGATAAATACATGCTATTGTATAATATTTCTCTAAGTCAAGTGTGTACATGCTATGTTTAACCAATGAAAATCTCTTCTTTTTTTTTTAAAGTCAAACATGTCCTGCATGCTATTAATCAAGTCATGGAATTGGTAACTCGCAAATATAAGGTATGGTTGCCCACTATATACCCACATAGTCGTTCCAACTCTTCCTTGGACCCTGCACATAGCAAGAGTTCTACAACACTAGATTGTCTTTTTTTGTCGTTCATGTTTTCAGCTTTGAGCATCGATTACTCTTTTATCCATAAAAATGGCCATGCACCTTCTATTTGCACACAATTTGTTAAATTGTGATGCTTAGGTATAGTACTTGCTTCCGTAGAACTTTGAAATTTTTTCCTTATCTCGTTTGACACAAAATATCAAGTCGACACAGATATAAATATTAGGAGTAATATTTGTACTTGATTGACTCACTATGATAATACTTCATAATGATTATGTAAAAGTCATAAGTATTCCCAAGGCAAACAACTTGTGTAACATATAGAAGGTGAATGACCAAAGTTATGGATAGAAAAGTAATCGATGCCCAAAACTGAAAACATCCTGGACATAAAAAGGCAATCTAGTGCTATATGACTCATGTCATGTGCAGGGTCCAAGGAAGAGTTGGACCAACTATGTCGGCATATAGTGGGCAACCTTACCTTATATTTGCAACATACCAATTCCATGACTTCAATTACTTGCAGGATGAGTTTGACTTTAAACAAAAACATATTTCGATTGCTTAAATGTATATAGGCAATACAACAACGATCATAGATCTGCAAGTTGTGGTTATTGTAGGTATTTCCTACCTTTTGGATGGGTCATTTTAGTGACTAAAAGAGGCATATCGTTGATGGTATCTTGAGATGATGCGAGGCCATACGAAAATAAGAGTGAGAAATACGGACAATCCCAATAGATGCTTGTTCACTCTTCGTGTATCTACCGGATCAGCACATAAGAAAGTAGCATGAACAAGGTCCTTGTGTTTGATTGAAACCCGCCTCGTAAGTTTCTTGTTTGCCTTCATAAGAAGGTGTCGATTTGTCACTTGACCACTCCTTAATCGTACACAATATGACATTGCTAAAAACGCCACAAACTTTCTTTGTATTTCTTGAAAATGATACCTCTTTGGCGTATTGGTATCTCTGGCAAGCACTAAAAAAATACTACCACATGGAAGGCTACTCTTGCTTGGTCCAGCAATTGACTCTACTAGTTCATGTCTTTCACGTTGGCTTCTTTCCAAAGTTCATCATATTGCTCATATAGCTGTAGACTCGGGAAAGTCTTCAAATTTAGAGACAATGTGAATTTGGCGTTGTTTCTTTGTGTTGTCTCCTATTTGTTCCTTGTCGCCTTCAAAATGAGGCCACAACTTCGGAAGTAATCTGCTAATATGGTAAACAAACAACCAACCCCTAGGGACTAGGTCAACTAATCCCTTGAAGACATTATCTGCACAACAACCAACATAGCACAATTAGCATGTTTTAAGTTATATGACACAACAATCATGACAAATTGTAAAGTGAAAGAACTCAATGATTAATAAGTGAAAGTACTCGTGAAAGGCTACCTGTAATGCGTTTCCCTTCCAGAGCAACAATGAATTTAATGGAGTCTGTGTTGTTATTGTTCTGTGGAACAATTCTAACGCGTTCACCATGATTGTTGAAGTGGAAGAACAACACATCGTCGATCGGCGCAGACCCTATTAGCAATTACAATGCAGATAGAATGTTAGAGGCAGTGGGCATGATGTAGGTTGGTCAGTGTCAATCAAAACACCGATGTCTTCCTCTAAGAAACCAAAGCGCTTAAGGAGTCATTCTTTCATTCTCCATACATCGTTTTTGCACCCTCTCAAATCCTTGTAGTTGATGAACTTTCCTGCATAGTCAATGCAGGAAAGTTCATCAACTACAAGGAGTTGAGAGGGTCCAAAAATGATGTCTGGAGAATGAAAGAATGACTTCTTACGCGCTTTGGTTTCTTAGAGGAAGACATCAGTGTTCTGATTGACAATGACCCAACCTACATCATGGCCACTGCCTCTAACATTCTATCTGCATTGTTATTTCTAATAGGGGCGGTGCAACCCGACGATGTGTTGTTCTTCCACTTCTACGGTCATGGTGATCGTATTAGAGTTGTTCCACAGAACAATAACAACACCGATTTCATTGATTTTATTGTTGATGCTGCTGGGAAGCGTATTGTAGGTAACATTTCTCTATTACTTCTACTTTTTAGTCATTCATTTTTTTTTTCACTTTACTAATTTTCATATGAGTGTTGTGCCATGTTACTTCAAACATGCTAACTTTGTCGTGTTATTGATCGTGCAGATAATGTTTTCAGGGGATCAGTTGTTATGGTCCCCAGGGGTTGTTTGTTTACCATATTAGCAGATTGCTGCTACATCAGTGACTTCACTGAAGGCACCAAGTAATAAATAGGAAATAACACAAAGAGCCAACGTCGAAGTTCACGTTCTGTCTTTGAATTTGATGACTTTCATGGGGACTACAGCTATTTGAGCAATAGGGTGAACTTTGGCTTGGATAGAAGCCAACGTGAAGGGCATGAACTAGTAGAGTCAACTTCTGGACCAAGCAGGAGCAGTGTTCCATGTTGCGGTATTTTGCTGAGTGTTGCCAGCGTTACCAATACACCAAGGAGGTATCATTTTCTGGAAACCCTGACGAAGTTTATGGCGTTTTCAGTAATGCTATCTTGCTAAGATCGAGGAGACTTGTCGTCAAGTGACAAGTCGAGACCTTGTTATGAAGGCAAGCAAGAAACTTAAGAGGTAGGGTTTCAGTCAAACACCTCGGCTCACTGCAGTGACCATCATGCTCATGCTACTTTGTTGTGTGCTGATCTGGTAGATACATGGAGAGTGATCAAGGCATGCCTTTTTAGTTACTAAAATGGCCAATCCAAAAAGTTGGAAATACTTGCAATAACCATGACTTGGAAATCTATGGTTAATGCTATATTGCCTATTGTATAATATATACATGTTATTGTATAAATTTTGTGTGAAGTTAATTGTGTACATGCTATGTTTAACCAATTGAAATCAATTTGTCTTTAAAGTCAAACCTGTCTTGCATTTTTTTTTTTTATAAGCAAAAGTATTAATCAAATCGCGGATGCCTCATCACAGGGGGTCACGGTCACCAAACCATCGGGTGACCTACCGTGGATGGCCAGATCATCGTACTCTCGGGCAATCTCCCCTATGTCGAACCTCCCCCTCAACCATCAACTCCAATGCTCTATGCATGGCAAACATCAAACAATCTCAACCACCTCCTTGCCTGGGCCATAAAGCTCCCAGGACTTCAACATCAATATCAACGTGCTTGGGCCAATAAGCACCCAAGACTTTCAACATCAACAACACCTTAGACCCAAACCGCGGGGTCAAGGTTCCCTTGGTCAAAAATCTCCAAGGTACAACTCATCAACGTGCGGTAACCCAATGGGTGCCGGCTTAATCATCTAATCTTTAATTATCTTTGTTAGTCATTAACCAAGTTGTCTAACCTTTATCTTTGATTAGTTATATCAACTTATCATCATTGGGGAAATTGGGGTTAAAAACCCCCTTTAAGTCCTTTAATTCCATCTCTGTCTGATAGGGGAGCACGGGCGTGCTTGTCCCCTACACGGCCATGCTGGTCACATAAGTGAAGCACGGTCGTGATTCCTTTTGGGCACGACCGTGCTCAGCTGCACGGTCATGCTCCTCTACTGTACAGTCGTGCTGGACGCGCGACTATTTTCCAGAATTCAAACTGGGAGCATGGGCGTGCTCCCTGTTCAGCACGGCAGTGCTCAATGCACGACAGTACTGTTCTAGGCAGAAATTTAACGTCTAACTTTTTAGCCAATTTTTAGGATCTTTTATCCATTAAGCTTATCACATTTTTTAACCTATTTTATCATATTAATATTTTAAACTTGAACCAAACAACAACATCATGACAATCAGTCATCCAACATCATCATGTTAAACAACTATCCAGCATTATCACATTCATGTTGATAACAACATAAAGAACATAATATGAACATGTGTATGAACATACATCAAAACAGTTATAACAATTCGTCATATAATCATCAATAATCATTTAGATATTTAAATCATACAAAGCATGCATCAAACAGGGCTATGGGAACCCTTTTACTTTACTCTAACCCTAAGCCTATGAGTACACTACCCTTCTCCCCATACCTGGTTTGAAGGTCGCTCCAACATAAGCTCCTAACCTAAAATGATTGCGGTTCCCATAGAGGTTCAATCCAAACTTAAACCTTAGATAAATAGAACACAAGCCTATTAGTTTCCAATGCTGAAACTATGAAAGGAATCTGGGAAGGAAAGAAACGTTACCTATACACCTGACACAGATAAGCCAAGGTCTCCCAAGGGTCGCCAATACTCAAACTGATTGAGTTAGTGGAAAAAGGGAGAGAAACCGTTCTGGCCGCAATAGGGTGGTTGCTACTACCAGAAATAGGGTTAAAACAAAACCCTCGATTTCTGTGCCGAACATTTATAGGCTGCACCTGAGCATGGCCGTGCTTACCATTGAGCACAGTCTTGCTGGACTTAGCGTCAGCGAGACGCGGACCGCACAGTGAGCACGGGAATGCACACTGTTGAGCACGGGCGTGCTAAACTTAAAACTTGAAACACACTTCAGCCTTTGAGCACGGGCATACTGGCTAATGAGCACGGGCGTTCTCAACCACCGGTAAGGGACTTTTAAGCCAAAAATTCCACTAAGCCCTTAACCAACCAAACAACTTATAAAAAGTACTTAACGACAATGCAGGGTGTTACAACTATCCCCAATTTTTGCACTAATTTGGTAGATATAAAGTTGTGGGTATCCCCACTATCAATCAAAATTACCACAGTCTCACCTTGCACAGTTCCTCGCAACTTCATAGTCTGAGGTTGGGTCAACCCTCCAGCTGAGCACAATGAAAGATCCAGCCATTGACAAGTGGCCTCTAGAATGTCGTCTTCTACTGTATCATCCTCCTTTTCCCTAGACTCTATAGCTACTATCTCCCCCTCATCATTCAACTTCTCATCCTCGGCCAATATTACTACTCGCAAGCTTTTTTCGGGACATTTGTGACCTGGCCCAAATGTTAAGCCACATTGATAACAGCGACCTTTGTCCCTTCTTTTATAGAATTCGGGATATGGAAGGTGTCTGGTCCCTTTTTCTTCTCGAGCCCGAGGAGCTATTCTCCCCTGGTTTGGCCACCGACGCCATCGACGTCACCTTGCTCCCCTCTTGGGACCCTTGACTACCGTCGTTTGAGTGTTGTGAGATGTTTGCTCCATTGAAGGAACCTACTCGGGACACGATTCCGCCTCCCCTTGAGTACCGGAACTCGCTACCGGAACTCCGGGTTTGGGATTCTCCATAACTTCGAGCTCTTCTCAGAGCCTCTTCTACGTCTCGCGCAACCTCTATCGCTCGTGATATTTCTTGAGGGTCATGGGGACGCACTTGTCCTCGAATTTCTTGACGTAAACCCGCCAAAAAATACCCTAGCATCTGATCCTCTGTGGTATATTCGTCACTTGTGCTACGAGTATTTCAAACTCTCCCACATATTCGTCAATAGTTCTCGTTTGTATTAATGACGATAATTTCTCGAACACACTTCCTCGACCTAAACCTCTAAATCGTTGTACCACCACCACGGTGAAATCCTCCCACGTCAGTTGTTTGGATTTTTGCCGCCCGAATTGAAACCAATGAACCGTATCTCCCTCCATACAGATGAATGCTAATCACAATTTTCCAATAGGTTTGACTTGTTATACCTCAAAAAACTTCTCAGCCCTAGCGATCCATCCCAAGGAATCGATTCCTTCAAACGATGGCAATTCCACCTTCTTCATCCAGGATCGAAGAGTATCGTCTTCGTCCTCGAAACCACCTCCTTTTGAATGACCTTCAATCGATTTCCTCCTCCTCAGGCAAATCAAGCGAAATTCCTTGTTTCTTCATGAATTTCTCTAACAATTCCTTAATTCCATCCATTCCGCTCACATTCTTTCTGATTTCAGCAATACTCGACCCTTGCTCGCTGGTTACTTTCTACAAAAATTCCACTGATGATTCCCGAGCTACGAACGTTGCATCTATTTTCTCCATCCACAATTAGAAAACTTGAGGGATTTGGGATGGATATAATTTTAAAAAAGCTTCCATCTCAAATCCGTCTCTATTTTATCATGTTCTTTCGCGCCAAGGTTCCAAAATATTTCCCACAGATTTCGTACAGAGCGATGACAAATTTTCTTTATCTTGGATCTTTTTAACTGTTCGTCTGAATTCTGTCTGAAAATTTGAGACAGATTTCATATGGATTTGTCATTTTTTTTATTTTTTTCTAAAAAGAGATTAAATATTTATATTAAAAAAATTTATTACAATATTTTGTGTTAAATTTTTTCTAAACTAAACAAAATTTATGATTAAAATTTTAAAAAGCATATCCAGATTAATAAAATGAAAATTTAAAAATAAAACTCAAAAATTAAATTTTAAAAAATGAAAATGTTATAACAAAAATTTAACAATAAACTAATAATATATCTTGTAAAAAAAACTAATAATATAAAAAAAATTCCATATGTTCACGACGCCAAAATTTCCAGTGGAGGGAAATTTTCACTTTTCAGTCAAATTTCTCACTTCCCTCTTGTAAAAAAATCTTCACTATTTTTTTTTGCCACAACCTCACTTCAGAAAAACGTGAGTTCTCAGGTGCTTTAGAAAACCCAATCAGCGTTCGTGCCGCTGTGACTCCATTGTCGCCGCTATCCCGTCCTGTCTCGTCCTGCACCGCACCATACCCTACTGCGCAACTCAAATTCTTTCTCTCCGGGTACTCTTCTCTTTCTCTATTGCAACCTTCAGTTTCTCTCAAGCTTATGTGAAATGAAATTTGGGATTTGCAATTCTATTTGGGATTTGCACTTCTAGGTTGCTTTGCTTTGTCTTTATTGATTTTGCAATGATTCGTGGCATGGTATCAAATGATTGAATCCACGATGCTATTCAACTCTATACTACTATGCGCATAGCAGGGTTTGTGCTTGATATCTTCACTTTCCCTTTTGTTCTCAAGGCATGTGCTAGGTCTCGCAATTCCAACTGGGTATAAACCTTCGTGCCCTCTTGGTCATGACCACTTTCGATTTTGACATGTTTGTTAAGACGAGTCTTGTTTGTTTATATTTGAAATGCAGGTACTTGCAGGATGCACAAAAGGTGTTTGATGATATTCCTGAAAAAAAAATTGTTTCTTGGATTGCCATCATTTGGGGGTATATTGAGTCTGGGCATTATAAAGAAGGTATTGATTTGTTTAGAGGGCTGTTGGAGATGGGCTTGAGGGCTGATAGTTTTACTCTTGTTCATGTTTTATATGTGTGTACAAAGTTAGGGGATATAGTGGATGGACAATGGATAGATAGATATATGAGTGAGAGTGGTTTGCACAGGGATGTCTTTGTGACCACCTCTTTAGTTGATATCTATGAAAATTGGAAATTGTGGAAGTTGTACTTCAACCGTTAACTATTATTCTAGCTTTGCTTTTTTATTAGTGGCTGCTGTGTGCCAAAATATCAGAATAGTTGCTGCCTAAATTATCAATTAATTGGCTTGTCAAAGAGCTTCTATAAGGAAGATGTATAATTAATGGATTAAGTGAACTCCTGCTATTGGAATTTAAGTCACTTCACTACAATTTAAATACCATTCAACTTTTACATGCTTGGTTATAAATCTCCTTTCTTGTATAGTTGCCATTTCCTTTATGTAATATCTTTTTTGGTTTTATTGAATTGACCTTATGTTGTTAACTGTTCTATTGTTGCCATTTCCTTACATGTTTTGTTCTTATAATGTTCTTATGTAATGTGTATTTCTATTTATTATTAAAAATATGTTTACTATTATATATCTTATCATTTTATTGCAGAATTATTGTTGGTTAGGCATACAATATGATAAATGCTTTCTTTGAAGGTTTCACATTATCTTTTATTGATTATAGTAACATCCTTCTCATTTATGACGGTGGCCAAGAATTAATCAATGATGACAATGATTACAATAACAATGATGACGTTGATAATGAGGAGGAGATGGTGGATGATGTGCTAGATGAAGATGAGAGTTTAGTGATCAATGTAACAATGAGGAATAAATTTGTATCTTTTGATGTTTGTAATGATATTTAATGCTTTGAACCTTGATATATCATTCTTGTAGTTCAAGATATATTATGTGTTTTTGTTTATTTGAAGCATGATACTTGTCTAAAGTTGCACCTTAATAATTATTTTTTGTTGTTATTATATTAGATGTCAAGTTCACGTGCCTGATTTGGAATGCCTAATTATTTTAATTATTTTTTCATTCATAATTATGCTTTGTTTATCAAAAAATATTATTTAAATATGATTATTTAATCCGTGGGAAATCTATCCAAAATAATATGATAACATTCGTCCGAAACATGCATGAATAGTATAATTGAATCTGTCTGAACTTTGTCCGAAGTTAAGGCATTATAACCAAATTTTGGGTTTATGTGTTTGTCTGAAAGTTGTATGAAATCCGTCTGGCAATATTTGGGACGGAATTTCGGACGGATTTTTTAATTTGCAACGAGGGTTTTTCCCACGGGTGATGTTCCGTCTAAAATTCGTCTGAAATTAATATTCCGTCCGAAATCCATGGGAAAAGTGTCCACATTTCGTCTTAAATCTGTCTATAAATCCGTCCAAAAATGATGATTTTCTAGTAGTGATCTCTCCAAGATGGATCCGGCAGGTTAGACCAAATTTGTTAGGAATCTACAAAATTTTTGAGCTAGATCTACTCAATTATCAAGAACAGAGTAGGAAGAATGAATCAGTATCTGTATATTTCTATGAATAGGAATATGAATCAATACAAGAACCACTACACAAGGGGCACTCCCCTTTTCAAGAGCTATCTCAGTCGATGCAACTATACAAATGATCAAGAGTGAGCTGTTACAATTGCAGAAGGCTTATTTATAGGCTAGTAAATCAGTAACTGCCTCCTAACTACTTGATGACTCAGTCTAACTAACTTTAGCTACTGACTGCTGAGTTATTTTCTTATTACACTTAGTCTTTCCTAGTCTCTTCCTGTAGTATACTCTCAAAATTCAGAGCTCTTCAGCAGGTGACTCTGTTGTCCTAACAGAAAGAAGGGACTGGTCTTGGGATATCTAAGCAGGTTTTGTTTCTAAATCTCTTTTCTTCTTCACTGAAAGATTAAATCATCTCTCAAACATTGTTGTAAATGTTGTAATCATAACTTTCGAGTTTCATCCATTCTTTTTATTTATTATTTAAAAGGAGAATTTTCATATTATAGGGGAAAAAATTATATATACTATATTGGGTGTTATGTTACACTTTCTAAACATAGATTGCCTAATAGACAGTTCTTTTGCTTTTCTAACACCCCATCTCAATTCTCATGTTTGGTGCGTTTGTGTTTAAGATTATGACACTCTCCGCTTATTTATTTCAACCTCTTTATTTACCTTCATGTTCACGACCTCTTGTGATTCAACCCACAATGCAATCAGACATTGAATCCAAAAAGAAAAAAACTTTGTGATACAAATTAATAATAGCAATACAAACAAGAACCCATTAAATACTTTGAGATTGAAATGCTTTCTAACAAATTTGATTTTGAGCTTTTAGATTTATTGGGTTGCCTAGTTATTCTTTCCTCTTGCAATTTTGAGTTTCAACAAACAAATTCAATTGCATTGTTATGAATAGGAGATGATTTCGTATGCATTCCTCTTTCATTACACCCTGCAGATGGATTAGGCTTTGATTGATGATTGAAGAATACATGTGGATATTAGTCAAAGTGTGGCAAAACTATGGTCACATTATATGCGAATAAATCAAAGGGGTAAAGGTAATGATAAAGATATCACTACCTATAAGCATTTGTTTTATACTTCTCTTATTTTATGGCATTGCAAAAGAAGTTTGATTGTATATGTTGAGGCACTGAGTTTGCATGTATCAGAATTTCTCCTCATATAATTTCCATCCCCAACACCAACCTGACACCAATTTACCAGTATAACTTACTTGAAGTTTTTCTGAGCATATGTATCTTATGTGTTGTGATCCTCAAAAGGGATGATTAAAATCTAAAATCCCAAATATTGTGAGTGAGGGAAGAGAGTGAGATACCTTGAATAATCAATCCGTGTAAGATGTAACCTATTTAGTATAGATTTATTACCAAAATACAAGTTTGTACTTTTAGAAGGAAACCTATGGTTGATTATGCCTTTATCTTTGGGCTTTTAGCTTATCTTTAAGAGCTACTTAACGTGCCTGGAACTTCAAAGAGAGATTTTCCTCCTCCAACTGTTTTCAAAAGGCCATGTTGGTATAATGACCTCGGCCAACGTAGGTGAAGTAATTTTGATTCATATCCAACGATATGAATCACTCCTAAGAAGAAGTGAAATGTTTTACCCGTCCTGCTAAATGTGGGTGGTTATAAAGGAATATCAAGTGACTTACATTGTGTCTTATTATTTAGTTCTTTGTTGGAATTTACTTATGTGGGTGATAAAGGATTGTGACAATCTATAAGCTTATGTTTCCAAAGTGTTGACAAAATGCATTGTGGCTGATGTAACGTACTGGGATATTTGGTATGAACCGCTTTGAAGTTTATACTTTGTAACATGTATGGTACCACCGTTTTGGGGGGAATGGATGTTGTCCCATGTGTTGATCTGAATTGTTTGAAAACCGAGGAGGAATGTGTTGTGCTGATGGTTGTGAAACCTAAGGAGTTATCCTTGGGGTTTGAATTATAGTTGTTGGTCGTCCAATAGCTTAGTTTATGACGTTGATAAATCTGGTGCTCTAGAATCTTTTTTATGTGTATGTATTTGTCTGTCATGTCTTCTTTTTGCTTGGAATGGAATAGTTTGGATTATGGGTTGATGATTTTATAGTATGCACTGAAACTTTTTTTTTCATACTAAAATGGTGCTTAAGACCATAAAACACATCAAACTGAGTCATCTCGAGGAGTAGATCATGCATTACCCTCTTTCTGTTAATAAATGTTTACAATAATAAATGGTAAATTTAAAGCACTTAAATTATTTTGAAATATATTTCAAATAAATTTTTCAACAATCCTCCACATATTTTAAAATAATTTGTAAAAGAATAAAATTCAGAGTTGATCACATGGATGTCAATGCTTCAAATCTGGTGTCTTTTGAAATATAAAACAGACATACTGATAAGACTTATCGTGCAAGTGAGTTGGTGAAGTAAACTTCTATAACCAAAACAATTTGGTGTATCATATAGGTCTATAAATCACACTACACCCCCACAATTCTCGTTGTTGACACCATTTTGCTCTAGTAGGCCAAGCGTACGCCCGGTAATTCATGACTGTTCTAGGGATTATGCCACAATCTCATACAAGCAGCCCCACTTGATATTTTTATAGGTGATTTTATTAATTGTATGTTGTACACCACCCATAAGGGATATGAAATTCATTAAAAGTTTTTAGTTTATCCCTCAATAAATGCAACCTAGCACTTCTCACATCATAGTAAGTGACAAAATTATTGTTCTAGAATAACTAACAAGTGACTTATTTTTACCTACATGAACCTTTTTCACGAGATCTTCAATTACAAAGGTAGGGTTACTATCACCGTTAATTTCACATTGGCCAAGTCTCATGTTCCCCTCGATGTTTTACTCACTAGCCTTTTTGCTTTGTGAGTAAGTAGATCAAATTCATTTTTCATCTCTCAATAATTAGGCATCATCATTCAGTAGCTACTTTTCGGAATTACAACAAATACGTATGTCTATAAAATATATTCATTTTGCCACCGACAATCATAATATATAAACATGTAAGGATTTAATTTAACTCACATAAAATATTTGCTAAAAGTTTTCAACCACTTAGCCTCATGTATATTTAAGAATAAATTTTAACATTTGGCTGATCTCCAAGTAATTAAATCACCACAAAGGATGCATGCATAACCCAAGTTCCAATTATGGTCATTGTATCTTTACAATACATTAGAAAATCCACAATAGAATATTGTGAACACCCCATTTTGACCGGGTCCTTTAGTCTTCACTAAAAATTTCAAAATAAAATAAAATAAAATAAAAATAATACAAATAATAAAAATATTTTTAATTGGGTCAGGTCAGTTAAACCCATTTCATCCTCCTCCAACAAGCCCTAGCAACCACTTTATTTTGAATTTGAATCTAGGGGCAAATCTCTTAATTTTGGCAGATAAGGCTCAGCAGTTTTAGTTCTATTTTAAATCTGAGATAAAAATTTTAATCTTTAACAGATTTTTAGGATCAAAATCATAACAATTTGGCGTTATAAAATCAGAATAGGGGCTACAAAATATGGGGGGATAATTTCAGAACAACAATAGCGAGACCAGTGAGGAGAAGAGAAAAAATTGAGAGAGCAGTGAGAGGAAGAAAAAATTCCTCTGAAACAGAATAGTGAGAGTAGAACAACAACTAGGGAGAAGAGAATAAAAATAAATACAACAAATACAGAGAGGGAGGAACCACTCTTGTGACCACCGTGCGTCGTCACCCCCTTCAGCTCGAGCCACCGCATACATACCTCCCAGGTCCGATCGCAACCTATCCCTGCACGACCCGACCACCACACTACCACCGGAACCCGTACCGCTGGCCACCATTGTCTGGCGTTCACGAACTCACTGCTTCCTCCTTTTCGTTTTGCCGTTCGTTTGCGCTCAGGCTAAGGGACAAAGGTCTTTTGGTTGTCTTTTATTTTCTCCCTCCATGACTCTCAATGTTTCTGTCGTCGTTGTGTTGTGTCCAGATGCATGTTGTTTACTTTCTACTCTTTCTTTTATTATATTTATTGTCCCTATTTCATTTGGTTATGTGGCAGAATTAACCTAATGGATTGTTGGGCTAATGGGTTAGTTTGTGGCCCAAGCCAAGTGAGTCTGAATAACCTAAAAGAATTGGGCTGATAAAATATGTGGGAAAATAGACCTGATATTTTTTTTTTTGGTGCTTGTCTTATGAAATATTTTATGATATTAGAAAATAATTATTTTGGGGTTGTTTTGTGAAAGGCATCATACTCAATTCCCTAGATTTAGGATAGCTCTGTGGAAGCATGTGCCACGTTCTATCTCGTTTAGGAATATTTAAAATTATGCAATAAAAAATAATAAATTTTAAAAAAAACTTTTCATAAAAATTTAAAATCAATCAACAAATAAAACATTTTCTACAAGAACTACGTGGCTTTGAGTTTCCCATCGAAGCAGGGAATACGTAGGAGCGGGATCAATCATCTCGTCAAGCCAAAATTAATTTTTCCATTATTTTTGTGTTTTTTTTAATTTGTTTAATGTAGATAATTAATTAATAATTTATTTAACGTTTTTTTGGGATGCTCTATGACAAGTGTCATGCTCAATCCCCTAGCTTTGAGGTTGCCCTATGGACTTATGTACCATGTTCAACCTCATTTAGGATTTATCAATATTTTTTAAAAAAATTAAAAATGCAAAAAAAAAAAACAATAAAGAAACATAAAATAAAAAAAATAATAAATAAATAAATAAATAAATAAATTCTTCCTTGTAAATATTTTTGGGTAAAATAATAAATAATTTAATTTTGCGCAATTCATTTAAGGTATCATTCTTAGAATGGGCGATGTAGGGTGCTTAACACCTTCCCTACCCGTAACCGACTCCCGAACTCAACTTGGTTTCAAAGACCATTTTTAAAGGTTTTTTTCCAATTTTTTTTCTAAATTAAATAAAATTGGTGGCGACTCTACTTATCCTTAAAATATCTTTTTATCATCGTCCTCGTCGTAATTTTTGGTTGCGACAAATGACGACTCCAATGGGGAATTTTCGAGAGTCAAGCCTAAGTAATGAGTTATGCATTTTGGTATTTATTGTTTACCCATTTTTATTGTTTACTTTTATTTTTTGTATATATTTGACCCCTTTTTGCTTTAATAATTATTTTTTACATTAGGATAGAAGACCATGATATTTTTTTTTTATTTTGTTTGCTTGTCGAGTAGGTTCAAGTAGTTCTGTATTAGGATTGTACAGGTTTGTATGCCTCTAGCACACACAACACCGACACTCATTTTCACACACTTTCGGCTCTATACCCGAGCTTGTGGGACCTTAAGGATTAGGTGGTGACTCAGCATTGTCATTGAAGGCCTCGTGCCTCTCTGATATTTGTTGACTCACCACTCGGATTGTTACTAGTGTCATGGACTAGTCATCCTAGAGGGTTTATCCCTACTTGTGATTAGGTTCATGAACTAGGTCCTTGACAAGGGCAATCTGGAGACCATGACCTTTAGAAGTCTAGACGCATCCTAAAGTTTATACTCCTAAATTGACTTAGTGGCCGCTCGACTTAGAAGTTTCCATCATAGGTACCCTTGATTAGGCCCTACCTCTTAAGACAATTGGAGGCGTACCATATCTCTCTTGTGTTTTTCTATCCATTTACTTATTTATTTATTTATTTTTACTTCATTTCCCTTTGTGTTTTAACTAATGAATAATAAATAAATAAAATACATATTATATATATATATATATTTTTATTTTTTATTTTTTATTTTTTTATTTTTTATTTTTTGTAAAATAATATATATATTTATTTAGGTGATTCTCTTTTGTGGAGGAAAGACACTATCTGTGTAGCAAGGAACGGAAATGTCTAACTCTAGCAATGCAATTGGCCTGAAGAAGAATATTAGAATTGACGTGAAAATCAATGATGTGAAGACTTTGATGGAAATCAGTCGCTTGATGCCAAAAGAAGTATGTTCAGAGTTTGAAAGCAAGTATGGGAAGATTTTGGACTTATTACACATACATGTAGATGCTTTGGGCTTGAGTGCTTTGGCCCAATATTGGAACCCGAATTTGAGGTGTTTCGAATTGCCGAATTTGGATACGACACCGACTATAGAAGAATATGCATACATGCTACGAATGCCTCTTCCAAGGGAGTTTCATGTTTATTTCTATTATGGCCAGCATGTTAGTGATGGGAAGGTTGCAGAGTTGTTGGGAATTCTATGGAAGCCATCAGACAAAATGGAAAAAGGAGGCATCGTGAGGTCTGAGGCAAAGATTCCTTGAAGTTTATCTCCAGGAACTAGCACGACAAAATAATTGGGTTATCTTCAAGCGGGTGTTAGCTTTAACCATTTATGGGCTGGTTCTTTTCCCCTTTATACCAGACATGGTGGATTACGCTGCCTTGGATGTCTACTACAAGGTCGAAGAATATATTGTGAACCCTGTTCCCACAATTTTGGCAGAAACATTCCTATCATTGCAAGTTTGCCATGAAAGTCGACAAGGCAAATTGCGATGTTGTGCACAAATGTTGTATGTTTGGATCGTGACTCACATGTATGCTTGAAATTATGTTAGTGGGATTGATGACCCTTTGAGGAGATTCCATCACATTCCGATAAAGCCGCACAAACCCAACGAATGGAGACAAGAATTTTATGAGGTTGATTCGAAAGCTTTTTGCTGGATGTGTCCTTGGTATAAAGGAAATACAGTCATCTTCAGTTGTGGGAATTTCTTGAATGTTCCTTTGATGGGACCGAGGGGTTGCGTGTCATATTCTCCGGCACTTGTGATTCAACAATTGAAATGGACTCAACAGGAACCACTTGAAGAAGTGTTAGGTGGAATTTCGTTCTTATATCAAGAATGCGATGTTGTCAAGAATACAACAATAGTTGTTAGATATGCCTGGAGCAGCATCCGGGTACTGGGATCCAATGAGTTGGGAAGACAAATTATTTCTCGTACTAAAAACTACGAGGCATGGAGGAAAGCAAGGAAAGACAACCTTGTTATTTCGAAACCAATCCCGCATGAAGATGAAAATCCGCAAATGGAAGCAGAAATGTTAAAGAAGATCGAGATTATGACGGCCCAGATGGGAGTACTAGAGGAAAAGAATGAAACAGATCAAATCACCATCGTCACGCTCCAATACCAAATCCAGAAGTTAAACTTGAGGATAGAACATTTGAAAGATGAATATGCCGATGCATATGAAGCCGCAACTCCAGCAAAGAGAGCAAGGAAGGGGAATATGAAAGAGTCGAAAGTTCGAGGATTACTAGCAAGGATAGAAGATCAAAAAAAGGTATTGGCACAAATCTTCAAAGAAAAAGAAGACTTGGGGGAAAAAATCGAAGTGCACATTCAGACAATCCGGATGTTGGAAGCATAGGATCTCTACAAGAAGCCTTAACTCATGCTGAGCGCTACTCGGATGAAGGTTGGAATGCAGCTGCAACTATGCGCGGATCATTGAAAAAATCACAAGAGAAAGAGCAACAGTTATGGATGAGAGTCCGGATGTTCGAAAGGGAGAAAAAACAGTATGAGGATGAGATCAGACAACAGGAATAATGGCTAGAGAACTGGGAATCCGTGGCAAAAGATTTGAAGGCTGACGGATGCTTGGAAGAAAAGATATGAACACCTCTCAGGAAGTTTGCAATACCATACCTATCAGTTTGTGGGTCACCTCGAGGAAGCATTAGTCCAAACTCGCGTGAATGACGGATCTACAATACCTCCAAAAATAGCTCGCTTCATGAAGTATTGTAGGGGTCTTGCTAAGCGGATTCAAAAGGAAGACTTTAAAGCTTTTGATGTAATTCTGTTAGATGGGAGACATTGTATTTTCTCTTCAAAGAAATAAAAGCCTTTTTTAAGGGTTACATCCATCAATGAATTATGCTCTATCTTATGGTGTGATACAAGTAGGCCTGTATGATTGCATTGCTAGCGAATGATGCTGTCTATTGAGGGACACATGTTCCCATGGATTTGTCGTCAACCACGTATTAACCTAAGGGGGATGTGCCCCTAGAGTTATGTGTCGGGGTGTTGTTGCTTGCTACAAAAATGGTCTTTCCTTTGCAAAAGAAAGAATTCATGGTTTTTAGAAGCATACTTTTATCTTTCTTTTAATAATAATAATAATGCCAAAAATTATATAAAAATAAAAAATAATAATAAATAAATAATAAAAAAAGGCTTACTGATTAGAATAATTGACGATTTTTCGGACAGAGCTAAAAACACGAATCTGAGGGTTCGAGAATCATTTCGCGACCTAAGAAAGACAATACCAATCAAACCCGAGTTCACAACACAAGATCTCGGACCAGGATGGCTGCCAACGATCCTAAGACAGGAAGGAACTTGAGTTTAGAAGTAGACGAAATGAAGGGAAGGGTGACTGAAATCTCTGAAACTCAAGCAAGGTTGGAGGCTATACTGCAGGATATGAGGGAATCTCTTAGCAGGCTTGGTGCAAATAGAACTGGAAATGAAGATGACCCACGTGTAATCATACAGCCTGCCCTCTCCATGGTAACTGCGCCAATGTTTTCAAACATAAGCCATAGCCTTACTTAGGGAATGTCGGGTTACACAGAACCCATAGTGATCCCCATCGGGGAAGGATATTGCCCCATCGAGAATGTGTATCATGAGGCTGCTGGCTATGCATGACTTACATGGGAAAAGCCCCATGCATCCATTCCTGAACAATCAAGGGGAATTCAGTTTGGACCCGATAAGATGAAGGAAGAGTGGATGGAGAAGGTAGAAGAACAAATAAAAGAGATCAAGGGCTCAAATACTTATGGCCTTCTCAAGATTGAAGAACTTTGTCCTGCCACAAATGTCGTGATTCCTAAGGATTTCAAAATTCCTGATTTTTCCAAATATGACGGAAGTGGGAACCCACAATTCCATTTGATTAGCTATGCCACCAAAATGGCCATCTGGTCTAAGGATGACAAGTTCCTTATTGGTTTTTTCCATGAAAGTTTGACTGGAACCGCACTAGAGTGGTACCTTCAGTTAGACCATTCTAAGATCTCTCGGTGGATAGAATTAGTCGATTTGTTTATGGATCAATACAAATTTAATTTGGACGTGGCTCCGACCCGTGAACAGTTGACTACAATGCAGAAGAAGAGTGATGAATCCTTCAAACAGTATGCACAAAGGTGGAGGAGTTCGGCTGCTCAGGTTCAGCCGCCGCTGATGTTGTCCGAAATGTGCTCATACTTTTTGGGAACCCTGGGATCCCCCTTTATCGGAGCAATGGCAGGAGTAGCTTATAGGGATTTCTCTGACTTGATTGCTGCAGGGGAAAGAATTGAAATCCTAGCCAGAGCCGGGAAGTTGCCAACTGACATGGAAGGCAGTGCATCCAAGAAGGGGTTCTAGCCCATGAAGAAGGAAGCATAAGCAAATTATGTGTAACACCAGCAAAACTTTGGACCTCGACATGTCCCTTCATACCCAAGGTACCAAGCACCATATCAGACCCAAACACCATTTTACCCACCTCAACAGGCCTCGCCAACCATCACCCAGCCACAAAACTAAATAAATAACATCCCTACCCCTCAACCATACAACCCCACTCGCCCAACATATACTCATTATCCACCTGCACCTCAACAAAACCATCCAAGCTACCCTCGACCTCGCCCAAATTTTCCAAATCAGGGACGTTCCCAATATCAAAATCTGCCTCCTTTCCCAAGACTGTCTATCTCCAATGCAGATTTGTTCAAACAATTATTTGATCGTCACCTAATCGCTGGAAACCTTGTACGGACTATGGAACCATCTTTCCCTGCTTGGTACAATCCAAACTTGACTTGCAAGTATCACATGGATGCCCTGGGGCATTCCATTGAAGAATGTGAGGCCTTCAAGACAGCAGTAAGAAAATTGATTGCTTGTGGAAGATTGGGTTTCGAAGAAGATTCTGGGCCTAGCATTGTTAATAATCCAATCCCAAACCATAATGCGGGAAATAGTGTGAATAACTTGGAAGTGGAAGGGCCTCAAGTTAAGAAGGTTTTGGAATTGCGAACCCCGATGCAAGAAGTATTTGCGGGGCTCAAGAAAGCAGGATATGATATTGTTGCACCGGTGAAGCTGATTGGGGAAAAAGAGAAGTATGATGGTGATTTAAGTTGTGATTATCATCATGGACAGGTAGGGCATGATATCGAAACTTGTTGGGACTTTAAGGTTCGAGTCCAAGGATTACTTACCTTGGGGGTGATCCAAGCTAGGCGAGGTACGACTGAAGAAGTTAATGTGGTTGAAAAGGTTGTGCTCCGGATACCACCTATGAATGATGCGCCGCGCCATAAAAAGTGATTGTAAAGGTGAAAAAGCCAACTCCTGTTGCTTATAACGATACACACGCTGTACCATGGGATTATGAATAGAAAGTTGAGCTAGTAGGAGGGGCAGGAGAAACTTCGAAGGCCCAGGTTACTAATGTTGTGAGAATTGGAGGCATCACAAAGCGCGGGCGATACTATGACCCGGTAGAAGAAGAAGCAAGGAAGAATACCAAAGATGAAGGAAAAGAGAAGGAAGAAGAAGAAGAAGAAGAAGGGTTCCTGAAGATCATGAAGCAAAGTGAATACGATGTGATGGAGCAGTTGAAGAAAACACCGGCAAGAATATCCCTTTTGTCGCTTGTCCTCACATCAGGGATGCATCGTAAGGCATTATTGAAGGTGTTGAACGAAGCTTATGTTAATCGTGACGTCACGCCAGAGAATGTAATAAACATGGTGGATCCGGTGAGGCGGATCAACATGATCGATTTCTCGAAAGATGAGGAGTTTTTGAAGTTTAGAGGTAGTCCTAAGGCACTCCACATTACCCTAAGGTGCAAAGGATTTGTGATTGCGAAGGTGCTTATAGATGGTGGCTCGGCATTGAATGTGATTCCGTTGTCCACTCTAGAGCAGCTAAACATAGGCTTGACGGATTTGACACCCCAAGAGATGATTGTGCGAGCCTTTGATGGGACAGCCAGAGGGATCTTAGGGGAAATAACTCTGCCCGTCAAAGTAGGGCCTAGTTGTTTTCATGTTCTCTTTTAAGTCATGGAGATCCAGCCAGCTTATACCATGCTCCTAGGAAGGCCTTGGATTCATGAAGCTGGTGTTGTTCCATCAACATTGCATCAGTGTCTGAAGTATATTCAGGATGGAGCTGCAATTACCATCCGCGGTGAAGAGGAAATCATGCTTTCAAAGCCTGTTTCGGTACCATACGTAGAAAGTACAGAGCAAGTCGAGGATGATTCCCTACGTAGTTTTGAAATCCTGAAGCCAGAGAGCAAGAAGGAGGAGCTGCCAATACAAAATGTAAATGAAGTGGCAGTCCGTATAATGGAAAGGAACGGTTATCAGAAAGGAAGAGGTCTAGGGGCAAGCCTCCAAGGGATCCCTCAACCGATTGCAGCAGTTACAAGAGATGGAAGACATGGACTAGGATACAATCCTTCTCTAGCAGAAAATATGAAGTACCTGACTCTCAGAGGCAAGAAAGAAGAAAGAAAGGAATTTAATTATATTCCCCACTTGACAGATACTTTCTTAGCATCAACTGAAGTGATCTCGCCCAAAAAGTTGACTTCCCCTCATTTCACTATCAGTGCACTTGAAGAGGAGCAAGCAATAAACCCTGTTATTTATCTCTCTGCTGACAATGAGGTCCTTGGCAATTGGCAGTCTGAACCATTTGTTGATGTTATTTCCATAAAGTAATTACCTTTTTGTATCTCGTATAAACTGATGTTTACTTTAGTTGAGAAATGAATAAAATGAGTTAGTATGATTTTTCAGCATTTTTCTTGGTGTATTCCTTTCTCTACCCTTTTTATCTTACATCAATTGCGTTTCATTTCTTGAATAATATCCTTGCCTATATTTCTCTTGTTTCAAACATCTTCTTTCAGTAACCTCACCACCGTCGAAGGTTTGTCTCACAAAAGGAACCTTGAAACCTCATTTACTGATTCCCTTGCGACTGTTGACGAAGATGATTCTGGGATTAGTGAGGAAGAAGAAGCCATTGAGGAATTTACAAAGTCGATAGAGCACTCAGAAAATGGGTTCACTTCAAATGATGAAGTTATAGAAGTGATTAATATGGGGACTGAGGAAGACAAGAAGGAGTTGAAAATAGTGGATAATCCAGAACGTGCAGAAATGGTCGTGCTATTTAAGGAGTACCTTGATGTGTTTGCATGGTCCTACAAAGATATGCCAGGATTGGATCCAGAGATAGTGACCGCGCTGTCGCCACGCGCCAAAAAGAACGAGCGTTTACAAAATAATGTAGTATAGAGCGACAACTCGGATCGTCTCTCAAGGACTCTTTAGTTGTTGTTATTATTAACAGAAAATTAGTAAAAAGTTAGAACTGGGGGTTTTGAGATTTGAAACTAAATTAAAGAAGCAAAACAGAAAACAAAGCAAGAGAATAGAGCAGTTACCAAATAAGCTAAAGCGATTAACCTACTGTTCTCGGTTTCCCAACTATCATCGGTTCATGCAACCCTAAGCAAATTCTAATCCCCTCCCGGTTGTAGCAACAATTTACAAGCGAAACCACTACTACAGATATATGTCCCTATTCCCGAATTAAGCAAACGGGGTTAAGCCCTTCGTGAACTAAGCGAACACGAAACGAACACACGCGAATTAAGCAAACGCGATTAATTATAGGAACATGATATCACCGAGATAAACCAACACAACACAATATACTCCTGAATTAAGCAAACAGAAATATAAAGCATGGCATTGAAAAGAGAAAAGCAAATGAAACAGGAGTTACGAAACCTCAAGTCTTAACGAAACCAATCACATGAGATTAATCTAGGAGACTAATTCTCCATTACGAGACATAAAGAAAAGAAAAGGAAAATAAACTATTGAAACTACCACTACTCCTACTAACTATCCTAAGTTCTGCCTAGCGGGCTTTTATACACGTTCGGAATCCAAGTCCTCGCGAGGCGAAGCATTGCTCGCGAGGCGGATTATGCGAAAGGTCTGCAACTCTTGGTCTTCTCGAGGCGAGCATAGCTCGTGAGGCGAACGCTTCAACTTCCAACTGTTACGCCGTGGCATTCAACATGCCCAAACCGTGATGGCTTCCGATCTTCCAAGACTCGCGAGGCGAAGGAATGCTCACGGGGCGAACTCTTCAACTTCAGAATTGCCACGGTGTGATCTTCAACACGGGCGAGCCGTGATCGTCTCCGACTTTTTCATGGTTGCAATACTCGCGGGCGAGAGATTATTCGCGGGGCGAGTGGCTCCAGTTTATTACTTTTTATTAACCCGAAAATAGAAAATAAAAGTAAATAATTATTCAACTATAAAACAACTAAATTAACATAAAAACAATTCTGCAGACTCATAATATTACTTAGGAACAATCAAGTCTAATTTGGGTAAAAATGGTATAAAATAAGCACAAAGCCAAGGTCTTGACTAGTTATAAAACCAGTCAAACAGAGGCTCATCAAAATACCCCAAACTTAAACTTTGCTTGTCCCCAAGAAAACTACACTCAAAAACTTAAAAAGACTCAAGACTGCAAGCTTAAGAATTCAATCAACTTTCCACTGATTTCAAGCAATTTAACAAAACAATTTTTTCTTTCAATGTTCACCCCTTTCAAGCAAAGTAATCCAATCCCCACATTCATTTATTCTAAACAGTTGAGAAATTAATCATTCGGACAATCGGAAATCTAAGCGGGGGATCCAAGTCACACACAAAGGGAGATCACCAAATCCAAACAATGCGCTTCCTCACGAGGGAAATTTAGTGTTCACTCGAAGCACTCGATTTTAGTGAGCGACAACATTTCACTCGGTTTCACTTTTAAGAGCACTTCCCATAAATTTGATTTTCATCTCTAATTAGTTCCCACAGAAATCTGCAAGCAACATCAAAAGGTCTTTTATGGGTTGTAATGGGGCCTGGCTAAGGGTAGGATATACAAAGGTACTAGGTGAAGACCACTAGGAACTAAGAGAGCATGAACATTATTTACACTTTGAAATTCACTCAAGTTCCTTTCTTAATTTTTCTTTATGCTTTTGGGTGGCTAACCTTTTTATTTCTTTTGGCATTTTTATTTTTTTATTTTTTTTCTTTTTTTTTTTTTTCTCTTGTCTTTTTTTTTCACATTTTTTCTATTTTTCTTTTTTATTTTTCCCAATCCCAAACAACACATTGCACCTTGCAGCCACCCCAAACTTTTGTTTCTTGCACCCATTCTAAGATTACATGCTCTCTAATCCTAAGATCTGGTTAACATGGTTTTCAGATTTTTGGGCTTATAACATTAGGTTATCAAGAATTAATTGGCTAATAGGCTCAATGGGGCTAACTAAGGAACATGCATTAGGATTTGGTTATTTTTAGGCTAAGTAGTTATTTACAAAGAAAATGCCTAAATCATTTGAAGCAAACATATAATCATGCAAACCAAAAAGAGATTCAAGCAAATTCGGAAAGTGCAACTTAAAAAGATTTTCACACAGTCAAAGAACATGTTGGAGGCTCAAAACCTCACTTGGACATTTATGCAAATTGCTTGAGCAGAGATTCTATCCCTAGTGTGTGCTTCCTATCACCCCAAACTTATCATAAATCATGCCATCATAATAAAATCTCAAAGTTCAGTTTTCAATCATATAGGGATCATTTTTTTCAAATTTTTTCCAAAATCTAGGGGAAAACCAGTCAACAATATTATGCAATCATCTATGCAAAAATTAATCAAATCCAATAAACTTGCCAACACTAGACTTAACACAACTCCTGAGACTTCTCAAATTATTCAGGAGGTTTATTCAAAACAAAGCAGAAATAAAACAAAGCAAAAGAAAATTAAAAGGAGAAAGGGTTAAGAAAAGCTCATTCGAGGCGGTTCCACGGGATCCCATTGCTTGTAGCATAAGGCCCACGTGGTGGCCAAAGAGTGGGAGCTCATTCCGTGCTTCCCTAACTCATGACCCTTGATGTGGGAGTGAGTGTTGACAATCATAGTAACCTCGCCCGATCGGCGGACTTCTTACTACCTCTCGGGTCACGGCTGACCGCTTTCTCAGCAAAATCTCCCCAAATAGAAGTGAGGCTCAACCTCTTGGACGGCCATGGTGCAAAATCCAAAGGTGCAACATCCATCATTGGTTCCTCGGGGAGGTGGCAAGCAGTTAGAAAGCTGATTATCGGTCTTTGCTTCCTTTTCTGACCTTGTCTTCATCCACTGCACTAACAAATTTTTCTCTGCTATACACGCATGAAATTTCAGCACACACCAAACAAAGGTTAGAGTTAGTACATATATTAAAAGAAAATGAATCGAGAAAAATCTGCAATGTCGGAAATTCTGCAATTAGTTCATCATCCACCCCATTACTCTCAACACATGCAATTGTTTTACTTGAATCATCTACTCCAAAAGGTTCTTCTTTATCTTGAACACGGGGAGCAGTGTTCTCTTGATCCTCCCGATCTAAGTTCCGAAGAAAATAATCCTGTAAACCGATCTGCATTTTCTATTTTCTGAAAAGTATAAACCTGTAAAACATTCTACACACAGAACAGTTCCATCACAATAACAAGCATTAGGATCGAAGTTCAAACACATAAATCATCATCACCTGAAACATTATCATCGAATTATTTTCAAAAATATTTTCCAAAATAACCACTTTAGAATCTGATGTTCCTCAAGAGGTCGTGGAGTTAGCATTGCGGACGAGTTGGTGGTAACTTGATCAATTAGAGCCCACAACTTTTGAGATTCAGCTTGGTCCCTCCGTTGGGCTTCACGATTACTTGCCTCCATTGCCTCCATCCTCTGTTGAAATTCAAGATTGTATGCCATCCGTTGATTGTTCTCTTCCATTTGTTGTAGCATTGAAGCAATCTCATCCAAGGTGCTCTGTGAAGGTTCGGAAGGTGCAGAGGTGGTCACTTGGCTAGGATAGTATGGTGGTGGCTCACTAAAATTAGGATAATACATGCAAGGTTGCTCATAATAAACATTAGGCAAATATCCATACATGTAATTATCCATGGCAATCAAACATCCGGACAAAGCGAACGAACTATTTCGGGGAATGCAAAGGTTTTTTTTTTTTTTTTTTTTAAATGTAACTTTCCGCTAATAACAACAAACAAGAGTCCCCGCCGAACAGCGCCAATTTTTGACCGCTGGCCACGCCGCCAAAAAAAAGAACGGCGTTTACAAAAATAATGTAGTATAGAGCGACAACTCGGATGTCTCTCAAGGACTCTTTAGTTGTTGTTATTATTACGAAAATTAGTAAAAAGTTAGAACTGGGGTTTTGAGATTTGAAACTAAATTAAAGAAGCAAAGCTGAAAAACAAAGCAAGAGAATAGAGCAGTTACCAAATAAGCTAAAGCGATTAACCCTCATTCTCTCGGTTTCCCAACTATCATCGGTTCATACAACCTAAGCAAATTCTAATCCTCCTCGGTTGTAGCAACAATTTACAAGCGAAACCAACTACTACGGATATATGTCCCTATTCCCGAATTAAGCAAACGGGGTTAAGCCCTTCGTGAACTAAGCGAACACAAAACGAACACCGCGAATTAAGCAAAGCGATTAATTATAGGAACATGATATCAGAGATAAACCAACACAACACAATATACTCTGAATTAAGCAAACAGAAATATAAAGCATGGCATTGAAAAGAAAAAGCAAATGAAACAGGATTACGGAAACCTCAAGTCTTAACAAAACCAATCACAAGATTAAGTCTAGGAGACTAATTCTCCATTACGGACATAAGGAGACAAGAAAAGGAAAATAAACTATTGAAACTACCACTACTCCTACTAACTATCCTAAGTTTCGCCTAAGCGAGCTTTTATACACGTTTCGGAATCCAAGTCCTCGCGGGCGAAGCATTGCTCGCGAGGCGAATTATGCGAAAGGTCACAACTCTTGGTCTTCTCACAGGCGAGACGCATAGCTTCGCGAGGCGAACGCTCAACTTCCAGGCTATTACGCCGTGGCATTCAACATGCCCAGACCGTGATGGCTTCGATCTTCCAAGACTCGCGAGGCGAAAGAATGCTCTCGGCGAACTCTTCAACTTCAGGGTGCCCTGGCTGTGATCTTCAACACGGCAAGCCGGTGATCGTCTCTCGACTTTTCATGGTTGCAATACTCGCGGGAGGCGAGATTATTCGCGGCGAGTGGCTCGGTTTGTTACTTTTTATTAACTCGAAAATAGAAAATAAAAGTAAATAATTATTCAACTATAAAACAACTAAATTAACATAAAAACAATTTACAGACTCAAAATATTACTTAGGAACAATCAAGTCTAATTTGGGTAAAAATGGTATCAAATAAGCACAAAGCCAAGGTCTTGACTAGTTATAAAACCAGTCAAACAGAGGCTCATCAATAGCATCACATAAAATCCCACTGTACCCAGATACGGTGGTGAAGAAACAAAGGTTGAGCAGGATGCATCCAGATATGTCACTAAAGATCAAAGAAGAGGTAACTAGCGGATTAGAAGCCGGGTTTGTGGAAGTGTCGAGACACCCAGAGTGGTTGCTAATGTCATTCGCACCAAAGAAGGATGGAAAAGTAAGAATGTGTGTGGATTACAGAGATCTGAACAAAGCAAGTCCAAAGGATGACTTCCATTGCCTCATATTGATGTCCTCGTAAAAGACAGCAAGGAACCGCGATTCTCCTTCATGGATGGGTATTCGAGATACAACGATTCTCATGGACGTTGATGACAAAGA
Source organism: Sophora flavescens (assembly GCA_030762895.1). Taxonomy (NCBI): domain Eukaryota; kingdom Viridiplantae; phylum Streptophyta; class Magnoliopsida; order Fabales; family Fabaceae; genus Sophora; species Sophora flavescens. Next base: position 3,365 of record JAUPTC010000146.1, on the reverse strand, counting down.
GAAGACGACTTTCATCACCCTTGGGAACTTTTTGTTCAGAGTAATGCCTTTTAGGTGAAGAATGCTTCGGAGTTACCTCCGAGCGTGCGATGGTAACATTGTTCCATGATAGATGCACAAGGAAATAGAGGTATACGTGGATGACATAGTGGCTAAGTCCAAGGAGGGGGAAAGTCATGTAGCAGTTTTTATAAGTTATTTGAGAGATTAAGGAAGTACAATATTAGACTCAATCCCACAAAATGTGTGTTTGGAGCCTCAACGAAATTGTTGGGTTTTGGTCAATGGGGAAAAGGAATACAAGTGCAGCGAGAAAAGGCAAAGAGCGTCGGGGGACATGACAACTCCCTAGAATGAACGAGAAGTAAGGGGTTTCTAGGAGATTAAATTACATTGCCGATTCATTGCTAACTTGACAAGCACGTGTGAGCCGATTTTTTAAGCTATTAAAGAAGAATAATTCGGGGAGATGGAATGAGGAATGTCAGAAGCCTTTGACAAAATAAAGGCATACCTATTAAACCCACGGTGTTGGTACGCCCACTCAAGGTCGTCGCTTTGATCTCGTATCTCACGATCCTACCAACCTCGATGGGGGCAATGTTGGGGGCAACATGATGAGTACGGCAAGAGAGAACATGCAATTTACTATTTGAGCAAGAAGTTTAATGACTGGCTTGGATACATGGCAATTGAGAGACTTGTTACGCATTGGTATGGACCTCAAGAGCCTCGGGCAATACATGTTATACTATACCACTTGGTTAATCTCTCGAATGGACCCTGAAGTACATCTTTGAAAGTCCTCATATCATTAAGGGTCTCAAAGTGGCAAATGATATTATCGGAGTTCGTTATTAAGTATATGACCCAAAAATCCGTTAAGGAAGTGCAATTGCTTGTCCTTATGAGGGAAAACCTTCTTGAGGGAGGACAGCCAATTATATCAGAGTTCACTGATGGATAGATCGCCATTAGAAGAAGGTGAAACGAGGAAGATGATATGTGGAAGATATATTTTGATGGAGCAGTTAATATGCATGTAAGTGGCATAGGAGCGGTGGTTGTCTCTCGAGGGCAAGCAATACCCGGTGGTCGTTAAGCTCGAATTTGAATGCACCAACAATATTCTTTGAGTATGAAGCATGTGCAAGTGGATTACGACAATTGGTCTTGGAATAAAACATTAAAGGTCTTTGGAGATTCAACTTTAATCATTTATCAAGTCAATTGCGAATGGCAAACTAAAGATCCCAAGCTTATCCCGTATCGAGAAATACTTGACTCGATTAGTTGCGGTTTGATGAGATTAACTTTCTCGCACTTGACTCGAGACAAGAATCAATTTACGGATGCTTTAGCCACATTAGGCGCTTGACCAAGTCAGGTCTCGTACCAGTCCAGCCTTATTCAAGTGAAGGTACAAGATGAGCCGAAGATACTGTGCACATGTGGAAGAAACTCACCTAATCCTTGGTATCATGGCATCAAGCAATATATGAAGAGTAGAATGTACCCAGCTGAGCAAATGAAGTGAATAAGAGGGCGAGTCATAGATTATCAATGTCCTTTTACTTAGATGGCGAATTCTATATAAGAGGAACTATGATGGGGTCCTCATAAGATGTGTTGATCTCGTGAAGCTCGGACTATCATGATAGAAGTTCATGAAGGGATATGGAACACATGCCAATGGTCACATGATGGCATGCAAGATCCTACTGAAATGGTCACTATTAGCTAACAATGGAAGCAGATTATCCGAGTATGTCTGAAAATGCCGTAAATGCCAAATATATCAGAATCGGATCAAAGCTCCACCGTTCAACTACACAATCTGGTGTCTCCATGGCCATTTTCCATGTGGGGAATAGACGTCATTGGACCAATCAATCCCGAAGCTGCAAACGACATCGCTTCATCCTGGTTGCAATAGATTACTTCACTAAGTGGGTAGAAGCAGCATCATATGCCAATATAACTCAAAAGGTGTTTGCAAATTCAAAAAGGGATATTATTTTTGTCATGGAATACCGTAAAGAATCATTCTGGATAATCCGCCAATCTTAATGGGGCGGATGTAAAGAGTTATTAGAGAACTTTTAAAAATCAACACCATAATTCCACCCCTATAGACCTCAGATAACGGGGTGGAAGAGCCAACAAGAATGTCAAGAAAATTGTTGCTAAAATGGTCGTAAATTATAAGATTTGGCATGAAATGTTGCCATCTGTTTGCGAAGTATCATACCAAATATACGATCAAGCACTCTGCAACGCCCTTTCTCATTGGTGTATGGAATGGAAGTTGTTTCCCTATAGAGGTTGAAATCCGCTTCAATAAGAGTGTTGATAGAAGTTGACTTGGAAGAATCAGAATGGGTGAAAGCTCGATATGATCTAAACTTGATTGAGGAAAAAAGAATTGGTGCCTGTCATGGACAACTATATCGAGAAGAATGGCTAAAGCCTTTAAAAGAAAGTCCACATAGAGTTTCATGGATTTAAAGAAAGAAATACTTCGAACCAAGAAGATGCTCAGGAAATGGGCACCCAATTATGAAGGGCCATATATAGTAAAGTTGTGCATACTGAAGTGAGCTCTGGTCGTCGAACAGATGAAACGACGAGAGCTACCGAGACCGTAAACTCAATGCTGCAAAAAGTTTAAGTCTCGATAAAAAAAAAAGAAAGAAAAGAGTGAGAGCCCGTTAGGCTGAACCCTTACATGTAGGCGGCCACAAAAGTTAGGTATTAAAAGAGAGAGAGAGAGAGAGAGAGAGAGAGAGAGAGAGAGAGAGAGAAGTCCGTTAGGTTGAAAACCTGTGCACGACCGAAGCAAAAAGTGCAGGGACAAAGAAACTGACCAGAAATAAACCAAGGGCGCTTTTAAGAGATATTTTAATATTCACCACATTGGTGCAATTTTTGCCTATGAGACTTGCTAAGAATCGGGGCAATTTTGTTTGTGACTGCCACAATGGGGCAAAGAAAATCCTTGAAATATTAATGAAAGGATGCGGAAGCTAGACTCAGATTCATACGCCAAACAGCTTGTTGGGAATCGCCGAGATCAAGGAACCACATTGGGGCAAATTTTTATGCGGTTTTCTTCGCTCCATCATCCCTTTCATACAATTCCCATAAACCCCTTTGTATTTCCCTTTCCAATTTCCTTGTGTGTAATGTAAATTCTCATATTAAGAGGCAAGGATTTTATTCATCCATTCTTCTTGTGTTTAAATCATGCTTGCGATTGAAATCATGTCTCAATTTAAGGAATTTAAGTTTAACAAAGATGATTGGATAATTCTAATGGGATACTCAATGAATGGTTTGAACCAAAGAAAGCCCAGAATTTCAAA